>VYXB01001585.1:0-23558 GCA_013397135.1 Pachyramphus minor | reverse complement strand
CTGCGCCCACGCTCCGGGGGTGACCGGCGGGAGCAGTCGCGGGGCGAGCGGAGGAGGGGGGTGCCGGCGCCCAAAATACCTCCGCCTCCCACCGCCGCGGGGAGCGGGAGAAGCCCGGCGCTCCGGCGAAGGGGGTTACAGCGAAATCCGCAGCGTAGGCTGCTGCCTGTAAGGGCTGCGTGCCGCCGTGGGGAAGGCACTGTTGCCTCTACCGGTGCTAGGGTGGGTGGCGGGGACACGGGTTGCTCCTCGGCTTCCCCTGGGACACGTGGGCCCACCCGGGCTGCCCCGGAGGGAGGAAGGAAGGAAGCGTTTGGCTGAGCGAACGACGTTTGGGTGGGAATGGGCAGCTCGGCCTTCTGGGATGTCCGGGCCCACATCCAGGATTCCCACATCGCCCGAGGGCCCCTCGCATGGGCTCCTCACCCTGCCTCACCTGCCCCGCATCCCACCGGAATGGGTAGTGAGCCATTCTCCCTGCAACTACAGTGGCTGGCTGATTGTATTTATATAACCATGATCTTTTCTTCTTTTTTTTTGTCTTAGTGTTTTAACTCCAAGGTGCTAATTCCTACTACTGTTTTCAAAACTAAGCACTTAATCCAGTGGCTTTCAACAGCGACCTGCAGAGCACCTATGTGGAGCCAAAGCAGCACAGACTGATCACTCAGCTTTCTTCCTGCTCTGGGAAAACCCCCCTTGGAATAACACAAATGCATAGAAGATGTATTTGGGATTTTCCAGATAAGCCATAATGATCAGTAATAGTTTAGCAAAGCATTTACTCGTGTAGTTAACTTGGTGCGGGTTTTTTTGGCAGGAGCATTTGTCTACTCAATATCTTGCTGTTGGATGAGAAGTTTGTGACCGGAGGCAGTTAGCAAAGGGTGAATTTTAGAGAAGGTGGTCCACAGCAAAATATCCTAACTACAATTCATTTACATTTAACATAAAATTCCATTTTGGAACTCAAAAGTGCAGATGAAGAGAGTAGTAAAAGAGGAATTTTTTTTTTCCTCACACACACACACACACGTGCATGCGCATCCTATAAGGAGCAGATTTCAGTCATGCAGAACATATGATCTAATTTTAAACCACTGACAAGATATATCTGCTCCTTAAAGCATAATCTTATTTCAGAAATGCTTGAAACTACGCTTCAAGGAATAGCCACTCTAACATAGCTAAATGTAAATTACATATAACCTAGGACATGTAACGTACGATGTTATACACTTTATCTTTGCCTATGGACACCTTTAATAATCATAATATCATGTAGATAAGAGAGGAAGTTATAAATACTTTTTTTCTCTCATTGCATGCAGTTGAAGAGGATATTCACTGCCTAAGAATAATTTACTTCTACTGAACTTTCCCTCAAGTGAATAGTCAGTGAGATTATTTAGAAACTGCATATACTGAGCAGCTCAGAAGCTGGTATTTACAGTTTAGCACAGCACAGGGAGTCTGTGCTTCCAAGCCTGCTCTGAGCAAATACCTAAGGATGCATCATTTACTGTGGATAAAAGAAAACTAGGGCTTTTGACAGCAGCAGCCCTCAGGACTGAGCTAAGATAACATGGGATCTGTTACATGGGGAGATATCACTGGCAACATAAATAAACAAGCATTTTTTTTATGGTGCACCTGTGTTGATTCTCTTTATTGACAGACAAGGGCTGTTCTAAAGGAAAGGTATGTTCCCTGTTGAGAATCCCCTTTTCCTACTCTAGCCTGACTATTAGTACCTATCTATATTGCACTAGACCTGCTAAATGTCCACATTCGCACATTCTTAGGATAATCAAATATCCCCTTAATGTACTTGCATAATAAATCCCTTCTACTTCCTAATAGTCCTTCCAAATACCCTTATCCAGTAGCACCCACTGTTCCCCCACCCCCTTGTCCTTCACTGATAACCCCACAAGTGTAGTTCTTAATCCAAAGGTTTGCTAGGAGCAAACGCCCAAATGGGTTAGTGCACAGCTCCAGCTGCTGGAAGTCTCTCCCTTAATCTCAAGCGTTACAAGTCTCTCTTTCCTGTTTTATTGGTCAGCTCTGTGTTTGTGCTCTCTGCACCACTTCTGAGTCGGAGAGAGAGGATGAGAGGTTAGCTGGAGGACTTTCTCATTAAGGGTGCCAGGATCATTGTTGAGTCTTGTACAGCTGCATCACAGAGGGTTCACAGAGGCTTTCTTTATGCTTTAGGGCTTCCTGCTGCAGTCAGTTCAGACCTGATCCCAAACAGCTACTGTCTACAGCCAGATCCAGAATGAGACACAAACAGATTTTAAGCCATTGCAACTGTGCAGCTGCTTACAGCTTTGTAAAAACTATGCTGCAGGACCCAAAGCCTTCCACTAATTGTCCAGATCCAGGGAATTGGCAATATGAAAATATAATATCCTTCTAGATTAAGGAAATTACCAAATGTTTTATGTGAGTTTACTAATGGTTGAAAGAGGTGTAGAAACCTTTGATCTTTGTATTTTTATTTAGTATTAAAATGTGCTGATGGTTCTGGATTGTCATTTGTAATCAGCTGAGCATGTCAGAAATCTGTTCAGCTGTGACCAGGACAATGTGAAAATTTAATTGTGAAAATGGATGAGAATCCTTGAGACACAAGATTACTGTGACTGAATAATGTTTCCTATGCTTCTGCCTCAGTTGTGCCAGAGGTGCTGCATCAAGCCACCCACTGGCGAGGAATCAGGAGGCATCTGACCACTGTCCTGAATATTTCTGAGTTGTTACAACTATTGCAATTGCTGCATGCAAAGTACTTGTGCATGAAGTGTCTCGATTCACTGTATTACCTGTCAGGACAGAAGTCAGCTCTACCTGAGTCTAATTACAGTGTAGAAAAAATAGAAGTGCCAAGTGTTAGCTGTTTTTAACAGATTGGAGTAAGTGTAACCTACTTTCTTCAAATACAGCCAATACAAAAAGATCATGGTTTATTTGAACTGTTTGAAGTGCTAGAAGCATCAGAATTACTGTATTGTTAAAACCAGTTGGAATGAAGGAAAGGCTGTTGTAGCTGTGAAATGTTATTTAAAGACTCTGTTCTCTATTAGTATTTGTCCTGGACTATTTAGGTGATATGCGGAGCATATCTAGGGGAGTGAGTGCTAAAACTTTGAAATTATGTGTTTCTCTCACCAAACAGAAACAAAATTTTTATCAAAATCATTGCTTATGCTATTTAAAAGTACATGAAAAGTAAAGTATTCTCAAAATAAAAGTACTTTTAGTTTAATTACTTACACAAATAATGTTCTTGCAGTAATATTTTTTTGTCTGTCTGATGAATCTCTTCTGTCTGCCAATAATTTCTGATCCCATTAGTTCATTTCAGGTAAGTTTGACAGCAGTCTACAAGCATCTACAAGTATTGTGAAACTCACATATGGATCAAAGAAAGCAACCCATGTTCATTTGCGTGCTGAGGGAAAAGCTTCAGAGTGAATTCAAAAATTTGAATTTGGGGTCTCTCCAATCTTTCATTTGGTCTCTCAGATTGGCCAGTAAGCATAAATATACCCCAAAACAGCTGGAGCATTCAGGGTAGCCAGGGAACAGCCAGGGGGCTGGTGGGATGTAACTAAAAAGGACAAGGGGAGTGGGAAGTACTGTTGATAGTGAGCACAGTGCCATGAGGCTTTAATAAACTATGCAGAGTGCACGGGGGCTGGGAGAAATCTTGTGTTTATTACAGCAGAATATGAGAGACAAAATGAGCACAAATCCTTTGGAAACCAGGCTTTGTTAGTTCTCTTGTTTACTCTCACAAGTGAATTAAAACCACCACCTAAATATTGGGGAGGGAGGGGGGACACAAAAATATTAAATAATCACAATGCAGAGGACTAACGTTCATAGTTGGAAGTGGATGGAAGAAGCAGCAAAGGTTTACCTGTAGTGAGAAATTCCAACCCACTGGATATTTTCTTAGAAACAGTGGGACAGAAGGAATCTGATAGAAATTATCCAGTAGAGCACTACTGCACCACAGCAGGATTACGTACAGCATGACTCTGGCAAGAGTTTACCTGTCTTCTCTCAGAGAACTTCCAGCCAGCTACACTCCACAGCCACCCTAACTACCTTCTTCCGGGATTCATCACCTTAGCACCCAAGTGTGGGGCGAGGGAGTCCTGTAATATACTCAAAATCTTTACTTTTTTTTTTCTTTGCCACCTTCTTGGAGCACATAAACTACTGTCTGCAAAAGACCGCTTTGACTTGCTCCTATTTTGTTTATCTGGGGTAAATTAACCAAATTTCTTAGCGGGCTATGCTTTGTTTTTTAAAACTGTTGTTGGCCCCACTGTTCTCTTCTTGACTATCTATTCTGTTAGAGCCTGTTTCTCTAGGTGTCCCCGACAAGACCTCCCTATGCATCTTCTGCAGGCTGTTTAATATTCTCTGTTAACACACCCCACATTGAGGTCTGCCTGCTTTTTCATTCGTCACAGTATTGACCACTACTCAAGTTTGTAATGCTGAGTAATCCTCATAACCTTTCAAAACATATTGCTTTCCAGTTATTCATTATCTATTTTTATTTGAGGATTTGAGCTCTGCTACCTCTATGTATTACTGTGCACTTGCCTTTTCTGAATTTTACCTTACTGATTTTAGACCATCTCTGATTTTTCAAGATTATCTTTGATTCCTATTCCATTTTCAAAATGCTTTTAACTATCTCCATGTTTCTTGTAGTCATTTGCTAATGTTATGAGCTTTTATTTCCTTACCCAATCCATTCATTAACCTATTTAATAGAAGTCATCTGAGATCAGAACTTTTCAGAAATCCACTTGAAACATCTTCCTGGCTTGAGAGTACACAGCTGATACTTACTTTTTGAGAATTACTTCAGAGGCAATTGCTTACCCACTCATGACCCACCTAAACAATATTTCCTTAGCTTACTGATAAGAACCTCGAGAACAGTATATAGTGAATGCTGCTGATGGAGAAATACAGCATATCTACTGCTTCATCACTATCCATGAGGTCAATTATGTGCCAAAGAAGAAAATTCAGTTTGTTTCATGTGGAGTTTTATTGACAACCTACACTGGCTAATTGTAATAAATTTATTATTTCTAGGTGATTACTAAAAAGAGTTTAATAATTCTTTTGTGATATCTAATAATTCTAGTGATATCTTTTTCATTAGTTTCTTTATAATCTCTTTTATCTCTTTTTCTGAAAATACACAGCATGATTTTTTTCCAACTTCAAAATTTTCCTCCCAAACACTTGGAATAGCAAGTGGTAGTATCTGTTTGAAAGATCTCATCTCCAACAGAAAATGTTATTCTAGATTAGGAGAAAATGGTCTGTCAGAAAACATATTGATCACTTTGACTCATGATTGTTTATGGGGAACTTGTATCTGATATGCAGATGTATCTAACACACAGATGCAGACTCTACATTTTAAATAAACACCATTCAAAAGCTTTGTTAGCTTATTCACAGTCAGGAAAAGATAAAGGGATGCCAAAGTTCAGATTCAAATATAGTCCCTATGCAATACAAATACAGTCTGTTCTGCTTGTGCTTTAAGGACACGATTTGAATGTTTGGAAACAGTGCACACATATACTGAGAGCTGGTAGTGCCTTCAGCCTCTGTGGCAAGGACACACAGTGTAACACACTTGCATTGAGGGGAGCAAAACTGCAGATCAGGACACATACCAAAAGCAGTCAGATCTCTGAGCAGGTTTCCATGCATTTCTTTATTTGAAATTAAAACAAAGGTAAAACAGAAATGTCAGTGGCAATAAAGGCAGAGTGCAGCAAATTAAATAAATGGCTAGCATAGTACCTGAGCTGCCTTCATAGAGTAAATCCCACTTCCGCTTGATTTCCAGTGTAAATGACATGCTAAATAAGGACATCAAGTGGGCAACACACTTAATAATGGTAGAAGATTCAGTGCTGTACCCAAAAGGAGATATTAATGTTTCAGGCCCTACGTTATGAAGCCTAAAATCTGACACGAATCTCCAGTCACTGCAGCAGAATGAGCAGCTGAGCACAGACCCTCAGCCTTTCCTGGGTGAGAAGTGATACACATGGAGGAGTGCTCACTCTCCTGTTAATCTGTTTCAGCTGCAGCAAGAGAAGCATTCATTCAAAGAGTAAAAATATTTCTTGTCCTCAGCCACCTAAATCATGTATTTGGGTAGCGATTATTGAATGTTTGCTAAAGCACAGGCAGAGATGGTGGGAGTGCTCACCTTCGGATTAATAGCCAGAGCCTAGAACATTTCTAAGACAACTGAGAGATGGAGGCCCTTCTCAACAAGAACTTCAAACCCACAGCTTTGAGAACACAGCCCAACAGCAGTCCAGCACTTTGTCAGGGTCAGAAAGGAGCAGGAAAGAAATGAACTTAAAATAAATATGCTAAGACAAGATAAAGGAGGAATCACATGAAAAGTAAAGTTTAAAAATCATTATAAGCATCAGGAAAAATAAATCTCAAACAGGACATGTTATATTAAGTAACTAAGTTCCCATGAGCACCTTGGTTTCAGTAATTAATTAGTTGATTACAATGAGTACCCTAATTAATACAATGCTTTTTAACGACTAAATATACATCCTTCAGAAATATCAGCAAAGAATAATCTTCTGCAGAAAGACACAGGCAAGATGGGTTTATCTTATGGGTTCTCTTATGGCAAGAATAACGTTCATAGTTAATTCACAGTAGTTTTGTTATCAAGCAATAAATCATGAATGTACACTATTCTGCTGAAGCCTTACCCTCCTATCCTCATCCAGTCTGTACAGCAGTAAAATGCTATCTGTTGTTTTCTTCCTTGCTGCTTTAGGGATCAAGGGCATTGTAAACATTTTTTGAACTTTCAAAGGTGTAACCCACAATATGATGGCATGGTAACTAGAAAGACACAGGCAAGATGTCTAGATGCAATATTTTCCCTCCCAGTTATTCTACCAATGACTTTTTTTACAAATACATTTAAAGAGTAAAATAATCTTTCATTTGCTCTCAGTTACATAAAATAGAAAAAATTGTCATCTGATGTAGATTAGCATATCTTTACTGAAGCCAATGAAATGCTATGAATTTATATAGATAAGTATTTGCCCACTCGCCTCACATACAGAAGGCAGAATCCAAAATTCCCATTAAAATGTTACAAAAACTTACATCCTCTTACATTTTGTTCTAAGAATTTGCAGATGTCAGCTAATGAAAATAAACTTCAAAGGGAGGAATAATTTGAATTAATTGAGAGTTAAATCACAATCTCAAAATAAGTTCTGTTTGGAAATGGTTGCTTTATACTGTGTTGTTAAGTGGGTCTTTTAACAGCTTTGCTATTTGATGCAGAGCTGTCCACTTGAAATAAAAAGCAAATAACAGAAGCTACTGATTGTGGACCTTGAGTTTTGAGGCAGCCCTCGTCTTCATGCTGATAAAATATTCAAAATAAACTCTCTGTTAAAATGTTATTTTTTATGTTTGTTCTTGGGAAAAAATAAGATTTACCCAAGAAAAACAGACCACCCTCTCTCTACTCCTGTCCTTCTGCCCCATTCCGCATTCAACAGCAAAGCCAGAGGTGAGACGTGATAGATACTTAGACTCCTGTTAAGTGAATGAGAGGATGATGCCAACAATATCAGAGAGGGAGGGAGAAAGTGAAGCCAAGAAAATTTCACTTTTTTCTGACTCTTTTTTTAATAACTTTTAAAAAGAGAGGCTCTGCTTGACTATAAGTCAGCCAGACTACACTCTGGAGGAGAAAGGTAAAGTGCTGGAGGTAGTACAGTGAGAAAAAGAAAATAATGATACAGCCTCTTGTCATATGTACAAGGCTCCAAATCACCCATGATTTTGATTTACAAAAGCAATTTTAATCTACAAGAGGGTACATGGCTGGATAACCTTTGGGGGAAATCTTCAACAGTTGTACAGACCCTATAAAACAAGGACAGCAAACAAGAGATTAGAAACCCATTTGCCCCAGCAGTGTTGGGTAGGAATTCTATAAGGTTGATCCAGACTTGGGAGTCCTCTGGCATTGAAGAAGGAGGCATAACATGAAGAAATAAGGCAGACAGTGGATAGGAGCAGACTGACAAATACACTTTCAGGTCTCCACTGAGATTGTCATCACTGACGCCCTTTATTTGCCTCTGTGGCATTTGTATTTCCTGAAGTGGATCACTGGTCACCAGGACCTGTGGTGAGTAACCACGCGTAGAGCTACATCAGGCATATAAACGGTGAAGGGGTCTTGTGGGGCTAAGAGCTTTTGCTCTTTGAACTCAGAAAAAAATCCCTATAGATGAAGAAATCTCTTCAACCAACCCAGCATTCCCCTAGAATTATCTTCAAAATGAATGTCAGCTCAAGAGCAAAAGGGAATTTCTGTACCTTTCTGTAAAACTGGAGACACTTGAATCTATGGTTCAACTGAGCAAGGATGACACTCAGGAGAAAGTGCTTATTCCCCACTGGTTCTACAACTTGGTGGCTTCAGTAAAGATCAGAAGCTAATGCTGATGAGATAGAGGGAGAATTCAGCCATTATTGCCAAGAGGAAAGCTATTTCAAAGGAGTATTTCAATTTACCTTCTGTAGAATGAGTTACGATTTCCGATGAGGGGGAAAAACAAAACAAAACAAACAAAACCCCACAAACAAAACAAACAAACAAACCCAAATTATATACACACAAAACAAAAGCAAACAAACAACAAACCCACAAAACATCAAACTTGGCAGCAATAGAAAAGGATAACTGGCTTTCAACACCTAACCTCATTCTGCAATTCCTCTTCCTAAGACATATTATAGTCAGTGGTTCAGTTTTTGCATTGTTTTTCTCAATTCATTTTCTAAGCAATTCAAATAGTAAAATCAAAATAAAGCTTACATCTGAAGTTATAGCTTCACAGACATATTTGGTCATGCTCAGTTTTCAGATAACAGACTGTTGATGTTTGTTTGATACAAACCGTAATTTGTGAAGGGTGCCTATTTTCCACAAATTCTATCCAGCAGTGTGGCATGGGTGTACCTGAGCTGCCTACAGTATTATCCAGCTGTTGTTTCAATCTATGTAACATGCGTCAAGAGTGGAGGACTTGGGACTTACAGTGTCAAGAGCTATGTTATCCATACCTTTCACTCTCTTGCATTAAATGATTGCATCAGTCCAGTGCAGGATTTAATGGTGTCTCTCTTTTGGCAACGTAGGCTAAATGTAGGCACCATCTCTCCTGAGAATCAATATGCTTCTTGGTCCCCACTGTGGTCCAGAAAGAGAATTATGAGCTAGATCTCTTGTTAAACCAGTGTCTCTTCTGACTCAGCTGCACCAAATGACTAAAGACAAGGAAACCACATCAGTGTGTCCGTTTCAGAGAGTGTAAGTAATGGGCCACTTGTCTGTAGCAAAACATAAGTAACAGGACTCATAAGAGGACTTGCAATCCTGTCTCCTATGCTGCTCAACTGGTGCGAAAGGCAGTCTGCCAGCTTTCATAGTCATACAATACTTCTACCAAGCATACTTTTCTTTCTCCTTTACTGAGATACAGTAAATTTACTGATTCTGGGTAACGTACATAATGACATGTAGTACTTCAGATAAAATAGACTTCCAATATCTGTAAGAGAAACCAGCCAGCCATAGGTAATTCATTCAAACACAAATGACAGCTTTCAGAGAGGTAAAAATGCAGTGACTGAGAGTAGTAACATAATCCAAGGACATATTTTTGCAAGTGCATTGTTGTTAGTGCTACTTCCCTATTCAAAATCTACTTTCTTTTTTTTTTTTCCAGTTGTTCTCTGTAAACTCCACCTTCATTTTCAAATAAATGCAAAGGCTAAGATCCATCTACACTGCAATCAATAGTAAACCACTCACAGATTTTGCCAGAGTCAGTATTTTAGCCTATACTGGCAAAAGAGAGACATCATCAAGTTTTGCACTTGAATGATGTCCCTTGCAAACATTTAATGACAGAGATTGGAAGATATAGATAATGTCACTTTTGACACTGTAAATCCTAAGTCCCTCATTCTGTCCTCCCTTAGTGCATGTTACACAGATTGAAGCAGCAGCTGGATAATAGACAGCTCAAGTACAAAGTGGAAGTTTAATACATTGAGAGGAGGGAGAATCCATCCCATGGTGCTGGACAGGATCTGTGGAAAGTGAGTTCCCTTCCCATGTAACTGTGCCGAGGACAGTTCAGGTCAATTTCTTTTTTTCACTTACTTGCAAGAAAATGTCTTCTGGTTTTATCCTGCTGTGATTAGAAGATGCATAAACTTCAGCATTGCTCTCAGAATCAATCATTTACAGCTAATAATTTCAGCAAGTGTAAGCAGACTATGTGCTGGTGATTCTTTTGAATCACAATGTTTTAGTTAAAAATCATTTTGTAAAGTGAGACTTGGACTCACTAGACTTGGGCAATTCACAACATTTTACTTTTTTTTCCTCACAGGTCTCCAAAAATTATGTTAAAAGATATGTAAATCGTCCATTCTCTTTCACAAACAGGGAAGCATCTTCTGTTTGATAAACCAGAACTTATCAGCCATCTTATCTCAGATCTGCTATTTATACTGCCCTTCTGCAAATGTGTTATCACTGCCCTGCACGGTGTTCTAAGGCATTTTCCATAAAACCTACAGATTTCTACATCTGAAATGAGCACAACCCAGATCAAATTTATACAGAGACTGGAACTGAGTCTTCACTTTGGATGGCTGTGTGTGGGAGTGTGTGCATGTATGTGTATTTGTGTGGGCGTATCAGCATTCATTGCTTAAATTTTGTTCCTTCTGTAAAAATGACTTGTATAAAGGTTTATTTTAATACCAAATTGCAAGGTTAGTTCGTTTTACAAGATGGAAGTTTAACACATTGAGAGAAAGAGGGAGAATAGATTTTTCCTAAGATCTGCAGTGTCTGTGATGCTCTGCAACAAACAGAGCAGAACAAAATTCTGATGACCATTTTGATGAAAAAGTGAATGTGCTCAGTAAGCCAACAAGAAGCAGTCAGGGAAATCAAATATGAGACTAGATAATTTTTCCCTCTTCTAACCATTCCATTTGACTTTCTGTAATTTTATTTAAGACAGAAATATTGTACTTAAGGGGATTTAATGCCTTTTTTTAAAATTAAACATGCTCAATTAGTTTGTGTAGAAACATTTCCCTATAAATATCAGCTGTGATATTTGGTGATTTCATTCATTCCCTAAAGCTAAAGTCAGCTGTAATAGCTTTCCTCCTGACTCTAGAAAAAAGCAGTCTATAACTTTGGCTCTTAAATCTCCACAAGGTCCATATAGAAACAATCACAACAAATGAAGACTGAAGAATGAAGACAAGCTGGCTTTAGGGCTCCATTAAAGCCATTAAAGATGAGAAGAGAAAGGAAGTGTTCCTTCAGAGGCTGGGCAGTACTGCAGCTTATCCTACACAAAAATGGAAAACTCAGCAGCCAGCAGCTGGCCCAGGTCCCACCATCTCTGCGATTTCCAGGCAGTAGGATTCTCCTTTTCCTGCCTCTGCCCAAATGAAAAACTTTCTCTTGTCATTTTGATATACCTCTTGGGTAAAATGCATACCATCTGCATAAAGCCCATCATAATCCCTCTCTGCAGCTCTCAGTGTCCCAGTGTCAGGGTTACCATGGGACCCATCTTTTAGGATTGCATATGCCAGCAACCCCACCCTGGACACAAGCACAAAACTGAGTACTCGCAGCACGGGTTCACCAAGGTCTGCCCAAAACTCAGGAACTGTTAAGTGGGGAGGTAACACCATACAGTGTGATACAGTTGCAGGCTTATTGTGTGGAAACAGTGCTGCAGTTTTGTCTCCTATTGCCTTTCCTTTGCTGGGAATGACGCTTTTGTACAAGTGAAATGCCACATACCAAATACACTGGGTATATCCATTAAACTGTCAAATGCTGCAAAAATAGTCCAAAAGTGGAGGAAAATTCCCTTTCCTTCTCTTACCTTCATGTTCTGTTTAATAGCTCTGATTCTCCAATGCTAGTTAAGTTCTCTGCTTTTGTCTCTTCCGTTGCACTCTTCAATTGTATTGAACTATGTGTACACACACACACACACACACACACACACACACACATCCATCCACACGCTTTGAACCCTATGACATTGTCCTAACCATGTTCCTTTTCCGCTCCAACTCCATTATCTCATCTACATTTTTAACCCTGAGAGACTCTGTTGCTCAGCTGAGGCAGTGTCACAGTCAGTATTTGCAAGGATGAGAAGAGGAAGGTGCATCTGGCTCACACAGCTGGGAAGGAGCAGGGGGACGAGCCAGGTGAAAGAGCTATTTCAGAATTCCAGTTATGTCCAGGACTAGGGCCTGTCAGCTTTGACAAAGACTGCAGCGCTGAGAGGTAAGGGTTGAGTCAGCTGAGTTCAGGGCACACACTCTGTTTTGAAGCTTGCAGAACTCTTATTTTTTTCTGCACTCTGTGAGCTCCACAAAGGTGTGTATTGGCCAGCCACCTCTGCTGTGCTTTCCACTGCTGTTCGCTACTCTGCAGATGTTCGCCTGTCACTTTGCTCTAGGCCATCATACTTGATAAATTCCTGTTGCAAACAGAAGACAAGCTTCATGTTTATCAAAGTGGAATGATACCAAGTCTATTTTCTTTTTTGCCACTCCAGGAATATGCATTATGCATACATTTTACATTTATGCCAGTTGGACTCAATTCTGCATCTTCCTGACAGCTGAAACGATTACCTTTGTTTCTGGCAGTGGCATGATGATGTTGTATTTACCTGCACAGGATTTTAACTCATGTTCCCACTCAGCTGCTTAATATTTTCTGTTTTGAGCCACCTTATTTTTGATGATGACACTGAAATTTGTGTAGTCCCATCAGTAGCAGTGGTAGGGAACCCTCCATAGACCCTCAATCTTCTCCACCCCTTGAGCTTTTGGCCCTTGTGTAGGTCATCTGTGACAGAAGGAACAAGGGCACAGACCTGAGCAGCACCCAGACCCTTGGAGGCTACTGGTCTTGCCCAGCACTGCTTGCATGGCAGTGTTCAGGCATTAATGCCAACCTGGGAACATTTCCAATAGGCTTTCTGACACAGGCACCCCGTTCAGTGGTCTGAAAGCATTTAGCCCTATAGGTGCAATCTGCACTGGAACACTCAGCCCCTGAGGAGTCCCTAGGCCATTTCATAGTATGAGACATAGTCTACAACTCTCATCTGACTTTGCTCTTTTCTTTCCTATTTTCACTCCACAGATTCAGCCATTTCAAACTCTGCTGCACCTCTCTAAACCAGCTTGCTTTCTCTGTCTCTCTCCTTCTCTCTCCTCCCCCATGCTGTGAATTCTCACTTGCAGCCAGCCCTTGGATGTTGCATCTTTGATCCTTTTCCTGCATTCAGTTTTGCCCATGGATCACCTCTTACCGTCTTCTAATTCTTGTCATCTGAACACTCTCTCCTTCAAAGTGTCTCTAAATCCCTGGTGCTCTTCCATCTTTGCTATTTCTCTTCTCCTTTTTTAGCTGTTGATTCTACTGGCAGCACCCTGGTAATGGCACTTTTTATTGGGAAGGGATAATATGTGATAGTAAAGGTTTTAAGTCTCCTAGGTCTTCCATTGCTCTCTGTTTATCTCCTTTTTCTTTTATTTTATTTTATTTTCCTTTTATCTCTGTTTATCCCTTCTCTCTGTTTATCTTCTTCCTTGGCTTTCTTTCCATGACATTTCATTTTCATTTCCCATAATTTTAGAATTCACCAGCACCCTGCTATTCCTTCTGCAGCTTTGCAAGTTTTTTCTTCTTTATTCCCGTTTTCTCTTTTAGAGGTGGTGGCCACTCTCAATTTTCACAGCAACTATTAATCTCTGTGCAACACCTGTCATCTTTCGTGACCCAGCTTTTCATTTTACATCTGGTCTGCATTTGCATAGTCTTGTCTTCAGCTCTGTTTCCTGGTGCCTTTCATGGCTTTCCCCACATCATTTTTAAGCTTCTCTGTACTGCGGCTCCCTTCCTTTTTATCCTAGAGGCAGAAGAGCCCTGTTAGCTAGTTCTGTTTCATAGGAAGTTTTCTTTCAACATTAGAGAATACCAGATTGCAAAGACCATTAAAATTAGCACACAGGTCTCTAGATCCTGGTGAGTTAGAGCATTTGAAAAAGATTTATGCCCTAAGAATTCTTATTCATCCTTGGTCTTAGTGCCGATCAATTTTGCCCAGCCCAGAGGTTTTGGCACTCAGGTTATCTCCCTTTCTGTCAGTTTTGAAAATCGTCAGTACCCTAAAACCTTGTCCTGTGGTTCTCATTTTTGCCACCAAAATGCACCTGAAAGCATAATTCTTGTTCTAGGTCTAAAAAATTTTGAGAAGTTTCCACAGCCTTCCCAAGCAACCTGACACCTGTCCCAGTAACCTTGCTCCCTGTCCTCTCTTATCCCTGTCACAATGTTAGTCTATTTTTCTTGTGCCAACACAGTGGACGTGATGAAATATTCACTCCTTCCTCTTTGCAGGTACCATTTATATTTTGCACATAGCTACTTTCAGCTGTCCCTTCTCTGGATTGAGCTACCACAGGGATTTCAATCTTTATTTCTTGGATCATATTTTCTAGAGCTCTGACTATTCTTGTGCTCTCTCCCCAGGACCCTCAGGATCTCTCTCCCTGCCAGATTACTCATACCAGCACACTAACCCTGTTTTCCCGAAGAGAAGCCTTTGCCTCTCCATTAGTCTGCTCATTCCCCAATAAATACTATACTTATATTCTTCTGTATTAGAGAGAAAGTCTCAAGGCTCAGGTCAGTGGTTTGTATATGAGCTAAATGTAAGTGTGAATGCTTGTTAATACATATAGAAGCATTTGAAAAAATTCTGATATCATATATTTACTGATATTACTGATTATTCTGATAGCATGTATTTACTTCTCTCTCTGTCACCCTTGCAGCACAGGGTATGCTGCCTTTAATCCTCTTAGCAGTGTCTTTGGGCTGAGGGTACCCTTGGTTTCACTGTCAATTCCTCTAGTCAGCAAGATTTTACTTCTAAGAAGCTCATCTCATTTTCACTAGCAGTTTTCTTGCTCCCTAAAATAGCAGGGGTTAATTACAGAGTTTGTGTTATCCATCAGTATTTGATTTCTAGAATTTCCTGAAGACATATAAAGGGCCAAACATACAAAGTTCAGTGCTGTGTTTCTATTTGAACTAACAGAAGGATATAAGTCCACCTACAACCAGTAACCTTTCAGGATTTGCAGCATTAGATCACATTGAAAAAAACTCTGTTAGATGAAAAATGTAAGCGTAAGGAAAAGTAATATCTGGGATCCCTGGTGTAATGCTTGCAAGGAAAGATTTTATAGCAGTTATTTTACCCCTTGTTTTATTCACACCGTTCACATCTCTTCTCAGGGCAAAGTACTCACACTTCTCCATAAAAAATCCACACTTGGCCAGATTTTTTCTATAATGAGATGCTGGCTGCCTCAGTATTTTTTTCTGAGACTCCTGTACAACTTTTTCTTGTGGTAAAGGTAGCAACTAATGTTAAACCTGTAATTTCCCTACAGTAACTTCATGGCTCCTAACAATGCCATAGAAGATGGGGATGCCCTAAAGGGCAACACAGTAAAATGAATGGTGAGAATTTGCTCTGAGTGATAGGTAAGAGCTATCAGAGATGGATGTCCGTCCACAGACACGCACAAACAACACATACAGTGTGTTAAGGTCACAATGTGAACTTTTGCACTTATGTTTATTACAAATCTCACCAGAAAGTCTCTTCTACTTCTTAAAATTAGTTTAGGCATTAATCTGGGAAAACTATAAATGCTGAGATACCACTCGTATGATAGGTAAATCCAAGAGAATAAGCAACAGCACTTCTTGCTCTCAAGAGTCCTTTGTCTCTGGCTTTGGTTTAGTTTTGCAGTTCAAAGTCATACAAAGTCAAATAAGTCTTTCTAAATCTTGTCTGTTCCCTTTCTTTCAGTGTTTCAAATAGCCTTACATAGGCCATGAATGTGTCTACCTGAACTTTAGTAAAGCCTTTGACACAGTTTCCAACATTCTCCTGGAGAAACTGGCTGCTCATGGCTTGGCTGGGTGCTCTGTCTGATGGGTAGAAAACTGTATGGCTGGGCCTAGAGAGTGCTGGTGAGTGGAGTTACATCCAGCTGGCAGCTGGTCACCAGTGGTGTTCCCTGGGACTCAGTGTTGGGGCCAGTTCTGCGTAATACCTTTATCAATGATTTGGACAAGGGGATCAAGGGCACGTCAGTTTACAGACATACCAAGTTGGGTGGGAGGGTTGATCTTCTGGAGGGCAGGAAGGCTCTGCAGAGGGATCCAGACAGACTGGATCAATGGCCCAAGGCCAATACAAGGTTCAAAAAACCGAAGTGCTGGATCCTGCACTAGGTTCACAACAACCTCCTGCAGCACTCCAGGCTTGGGGAAGAGTGGCTGGAAAGCTGCGAAGTCAAAAAAGATCTGGGGTTACTGGTTGACAGCAGCTGAACCTGAGCCAGAGCGTGCCCAGGTGGCCAAGAAGGCCAATGGCATCCTGGCCTGTATCAGAAATAGTGTGGCCAGCAGAACCAGGCCAGTGATTGTCCCCCTGTGTAATTTGGGTTCAGTTTTGGGCCCCTCATTATAAGAAGGACATTGAGGTGCTGGAGCATGTCCAGAGGAGGGCAACAAACCTGGTGAAAGGTCTCAAACATGAGTCTGATGAGAAGCAGCTGAGGGAGCTGGGGGCATTCAGCCTGGAGCAAAGGAGGCTCAGGGGTGACCTTATCGCTCTCTACAACTGCCTGAAAGGAGGTTTTAGCCAGGTGAGGGCTGGTCTCTTCTCCTAAGTAACAAGCAATAGGACAAGAAGAAACAACCTAAAGTTGTTCCAAGGGAAGGTTTATGTATTGGATACAAAAAAAAAATTTCTTCACCAAAAGTGTTGTCAAGCACTGGAACAGGCTGCCCAGGGAAGTGGTTGAGTAACTATCCCTGAAGGTACTTAAAATCATGTAGACATGGCACTTAGGGACACTGTTTAGTGGTGACTTTGGCAGTGTTAGGTTAATGGTTGGACTTGGTGATCTTAAAGGTCTTTTCCAACCTAAATGATTCTATATTTACTCAATCCATTAATGCTAAGATTAGCATGCATGTTGTTGTGCTCTTTCAACAGCTGGGAATGCTCTGTCCTGGTAGATGGATTGCAGTAAACAGGCCTGACAACATCCGCTCTCAAATGTGTATCATCCTGCCAACACCCAGCCAAAGCTGACACATTGACCTGCAGTTCCCCCCAGGGGTTTTATTTCACCTCTTGGTTTCTGCCAATGCACTATACCTGAGTGGTGGGCACTAGGCAATGCTTTAGGCTTTAGATGCTGTACCTGCCCTGTGTACACCACTTTTGAGGGTATTCAGGTGTGGTGCCAAGGTCGGAACTCAGGTGGGGTGTGTGTATTTTTTTATCCTCGCGTCTATTCCAGCTACCTTTACCTATGCTGGGCTGTGATGCTGTAGTGACGTCAATCTGTTGTACAGGGCTCCTGTTCTGAGCCATTTCTGTAGATCTTTTCATAAAGTCTCTGCAATATTTTGCACCACATGACAATATTTCAGTTCAAGCTCAGCCAGCAGGCAGCCTAACTCAGGTCATTTATCTAACCCACAATGCCACCCCCTCCAACTCACACTAATTTCTTAAATGTACCTGTGCTATATACAGCTTACAGACTTTTGCAGGCTTCTGGACCTCTGAATGGAAACACGAATATTCCAGATGACAACTCTTACCTATTGATATTTCATAAGATTATCTGTGAAAGGCTTGTCTGCTTCAGAGCTCTTCATTGGGCTTAAGCAATGAGATGCTTGACTATGTATAAAATGCGGTGGATTTTACTCTCCATAAACAGCAACACTTTCCATTTCTTCTTGTGGAAGCAGGTTTAGAAAGAACGGGGGGAAAAGCCTCTCTTTCCTACATATTCCCAGAATCTGCTACAGGGATCTGTGGTTACAATAAACCCAGCCATCATGCCTGAGATCCTCAAGGCTGATGAAGAACTGTTACATAAAGCTGTATTTAGTGACTAACAGAGCAACTGAATAATTCTATCAGAGCCAATACCCTGGGACCTGCAGTAGCAAAGGACAATTCTCTGACATGTCAGTGAGTGGAATTTGTCTTTAATCCTTAAAGATAGGCTAGAAATTTAGTTTTCACTTTGTTCCTACTTTACAGTTAGCAACCTCCTTAGCTACAAAAAGCTTTTCCTAGGAGGCTTAACAGCAAGAATAGTCATTAATTAATCAATTAATTAATACTTAACTGCTCAGAGATGTGGTGGATGCCCCATCCCTGGAAATGTTCAAGCTCAAGTTGGATGGGGCTCTGAGAAACCTGACGTAGTTGAAGGTGTCCCTGCCTACGGCAGGGGGTTTGGACTACTTGGCCTTTGAAAGGTCCCTTCCAACTCAAACCACTCTATGATTCTATGATTAAACTAATATGGCCCAGTCTTAAGACTGGAAGCGGCGAACACCTTTGGGATGGGCTAACAAAGGCTCTTCGTTCAGGCGCACTACCCTGAACATCCCTCCCGAGAGACGCGAGGGCTCTGCGGGCAGGGTTGGCACCCAGAGCAGCGCCCACCAGGTCCCCGCCCCGCCAGGGAGAGGGAGCGGCAGCCCGGGGGATGTAGGATATAGAAACAACATTAGGGGGAGCTCCGTTACCTCCTCCCTGTTTGAAAGTGAGCGCTGTGCCAGTGGCAGAGCCGTGGCTTCAGTGCTGGGGAAATCACTGTCTATCCTGTGCCGGCTCAGGTGCCTTGGGAAGACAACTGCTGCTGGGGAGTGATAAGGTCAGATTGATAGCGGGTGTTTTCTCACTAGAAAAACTGGCAGCCAGCTAATCCCACCCTTAAAGTGACCAATTAACAACGACAGTTTTACCATTTCTGACAAAAAGTCAGAAATGCCACAGATAATTGTCTTTACAGTTGGATTAGCTAATGAGATCAATGATTAGTCATGGGCACTTCATGCTCCCACGTTGTTGCACCTATACAGTGAAATGTTTTGGCATAATACCTTCAATTTTCAGGGCTTATTACCAAGAGAGTTTACCACAGTAATTATCCCATAACATTTATTATTTTCATATAAGATGTAATGTGCGTAATTTACTTCAGAAATAATCATTAGAGAAGAAGTGGAGAAAAGAAAAGTTCTGATTCAAAGGAAATGGGATGAATTTGAGTTACAGAAAATGCATGTGGGCAGATTACAGCAGAGCAGTTGTGGGGAAGGGCAAAGATGGGTGCTCTAGCAGAGCAGGAGACGTTGGAAGAGACAACAAAGTCTGTGTAATACTACCAGAGGCATTATTATTCTCTCTCTCTTTTGTATTTGTTTTTTTATTTTAGTACTGAGACAAAAAGATCAACTCTAGGCTTATTTCAATAGGAAAACAATAAGATGTTTTATAGTAAATGGTCTCTTACCCATCTTAAAATGTTTCCTACCCTCACTAGTCCCCTCGAAGTAGCAGCAGTGGCTGCACAGCAGGCCAGAGTTCTGCCTTGAAGCACAGTTTTAAAGCACCTCAGACAAAAGGAGGAGGCTTTGTGTTTGGTTCTGTGTGCACCATCTGCTGAGAGGAGACACACAGACTTTCAGAAGGCTGCCAGCTGGCCGGCCATTCCTCTCATTTCAAATAAACATTCATCATGTTTTCAGTAAATTCTGAATGATAGAAGCCTGCTTTTTCTTTTCTGCAGTTCTCACTGGAGAGGGTGAGAGCTTTTTTTCTTCCTTGTTATATTACATATTTACAGCAAGATGAATTTTCACTTCAGATTGTTATTATCTCATAAAAATAGCCCGCACAGAGCAATATTCATTATTAGGGTATTTTATTACGAACTTTAAAGGTGTTATTAGCTCTTTGAAGCAGACTAAAGAATAAGATCACTTAAAGATCCTTTACTGAGCCTATACCTGAATTATTCCAGGCATGTTCCAATAAATGAAGCCATTTTAAAGACAGATTTTTCTTCCTAATGTGTTTCATTTATAAAAAGTGAGAATTGCAGACAGCCCTGGGCTGAAATACAAACCCTGCACTACTTTCTCTGCATAGTGATCCAAAATAACAAGTCAATGCCATGTCTAGTTACAGGACACTGGTAAATATAAAACATTCTCTATGCAGCAAAGACCCTGCAGACAACACTGAGTGTCTTCAGGAGTAAAAGTTTCAGTTTTATTTCAGGGAGAATGCTCATCATTCATGGACATTCAGATGTTCATGTTTGAAATGAACAGGATAGAGCAGTCTGGGACTGGAGAAAGATACTTTTATGATCTAAAAGCAACACAGTCACAACACAGTCACCCTCAGTAGAAATGCAACTCCATAACACCACTTCCAATTTTTTATCTCAACATATTCTAAATAAAATCATGAAGACTACCGAAGTTGATGGAGTACCTGATTCTCCCCACCTCGCTTTTTAATGCCTGTGAGAATATGCAAGCAATCAAGTTATTGTTACTAGAGGAAATTCCAGATCGTCAGCTATTGTCTGATAATTGCTCATCTGAATGTTCTTCCTTGCAGGACACGTGAGATCATTTTCCCCTCTTTAACTCACAGACAAGCAATCTCAAACCCCTTGATCTAGAGAGGTACACACAGACAATTGCTGTGTAGCCCCAAGCTGTAACTCCCATTTTGTCTGCCTCCCAGGAATCTGTGCCTATGACCATACCAGTTCAACTTACATAGGCATTAATTCTTAATTTCAGATTCTTAATCTGTCCCGGCAGTTTCTTCCATCTGCTGCTTTGCATCTTGAATAAAAGAATGTTATTTTTGTTCAAGTATTTTTATTTTATCAGCTATGCATTATGTAAAGGGTTTCATTGTATGACCTCAAGTGCAAGTACCAGGTTTATGTCAAAGGATTCAAAGGACTTTGGGGTGGCAAAAGACGGGTGGACAGACAAACATATAAAACATAGTGTTCTTTGAGAAACCTGGGTAAAAATAGTCTTAGCAACAGCCTGATCCTTCAAACAAATATTCAGGTCAATAACTTTTCTTGGGTATATTCTCTTATCACACCAGAAAGTTCGTGTAAAATTATTCACATGCATAAACACTTACAGAACCTTTCCGGGGTCATTTCACATCACTTAGTATTTTAAGCTCATCTTTTCCTTTGGTGATATATATTGTTCACACGTCAAGAAGCTAAATCAAAAGCACAGTGATATCTTACTGGTTTAAGATCCTTCAGTTCAAGCTATAAGACAATTTCCTTTCCAGGAGGATATGACATTAAAAGAAATTCTGACATAGCCTTTCACCCTCCACCCACCCCAAAAATGTAAAAAACTTCATATTTAGCTAATTTCCTTCTGGGACAGAGAAATAATGTAAGTGAGAGTACATAGGACATTTGTGACCATTAATTTACTGGCAACCTCAATAGCCTTTCCAGTGAAGTAGGAAGGAAATATACTTCATCTCAATGGCAATTCCTATTGTAAGAAGTATTTCACATGCTGAAATGTTCCGTATGACCATGAAAATGCATCCTCATGCTACTAAAAACAGACCAGGAAATTGTTACATTCAGAAACATAAACAAAAAAATCCCAAAATAGCATAAAAGGATGAAGAAAACAATTCAGTTAAGGAAATTCTGAATGAAGATGGTAACTACATCAGGCAGTGGCATAAAAAATACAATGCGTATAAATAAAAAGAGACATAATAAAAGGTAGATTTACTGAAGTGCATTCTGCACAACTCATATCCTGCTGCATTATTTCCTGTCATTAATTACCCCATCTACATCCAAATAATATCAATCAGCCAATTGGAAGCTCAAATTAATGAGAAAATTTCATACTCTTGGGTCAAGTTCCTTTTCCTTCATTTGTCTTCATTAGCAGCACCTCTCAAGGCTTTCCCAAAATAGAAGGCTGTGAATTAGTCAAAGGGATTTTAAAAGTCACACTCAAGAATGCTCAGAAATAAAACAGCAGGATTAGCCTCAGAGCTCTTAGGATGAAATGGAGGTTGTTATTGTTATTAAATGAGATTACCAAAACTACGTGTCTTGCCTTCCTAATTATTTTCACCACTCGTCGCCTTGACTGGATGTCCCATTTGCCTGGCATCTTGGCACTGAAGGATATACAGATGCTTTACAAATTACTGCCTGGTCTGTCAACCATAATGACTGTCCCTCTCAGGGACAGGTTACTCCTGTTCAGCACACTCCAGTCAGTGAGTTTCCCTTCACATCATCCTATCCCTTCCTCCTGGTCCAGTTAAACAGGGTTTTTCTCTTTTCTTCCCAAGGACAGGGCAGGAACAAGGCCAACAAGGCCACCACCAGTATCCCATAGCATCTGCATAGCAATAAGAAGAGCAGTGCAGCCGTAGGATGGCCACACATATATTCTGCTTCTCCATATCGCCTTCCAGGGACTTTCAGTCTCCTCCAGTTCTAATGCTCTTGTAGAAGTCATGCACACCAAGACTCTTCTGTAGAGTCCATATCTCTTAAAAGGATGGTTATGGACAGCAGCTGGAGAGGCAAACACGAAAGTGAGATGTTCCTGGTATTTGTTCGCCTAAGAAATCTCTAGATTTTATGTAATTTTTGCTTATGAGCTCCTGGGGAAGATGAAAAGGGAGCGACTCATGGAGCTCTTCTTATTCAGCAGCCAGAGTCATCTTGAAACCTTTGCCCTTGCCTCACAGATGCAAAAATACAGCATAGCCTTATAGTCCTAAGAAATATTTTGGTCACCACAGATACTCACCTGCACGGGGTGAAAAATGCAGCAGTTATTTAACAGCTCTGGCAGTTTGCACGCTTGTGGGGAGGTCAGAAGCATCAGCATCACTGAGAGGCAGCACGAGGTAGAAGCATTTGGAGATTAAATGTGTGCACAGCACATCTCTGCACTGGGACAAGGACTCCTGGGTTTTTCAATAGCTCTGTATAGAGGGATATCAGACTCATCTCTCATGAAAATAGATGTTTCTTCTGTCCTGATCCTACTCTACTTATCACTAACACAGAGTCTGTTTATAAAAGAGCAAGGTGATAAATGGCAAAAAGCTGCTCTGGCCTTGGAATGGAGCAGTGTTTTACTCGAGGGATATAAAACAAACCTACACGGATCAAATGGTGTCAGATAAACACAATCAAAACCACCCTGTACTGCAGTGCCACCTACACATAAAGGAATGGGAAAATGAAAAAAGATTTGAGCACTTGGAGTTAAGATATGTTGGTGGTGGGAAGGATCATTGCGTCAGGGAAATTCAAAGAGTCGGTGTAGTTTGAGGTCTCCATCCCTGTGAAGGTTGAGGGCACTTGCAGGGATCAGACCGAGGTCATCATCATCATGGCTT
>VYXB01001582.1:24704-36623 GCA_013397135.1 Pachyramphus minor | reverse complement strand
ATACATAATATATATGTTTATAGGGAGGGGTAGGAAGTGGTGAGAGCTGAATTGGATCATATGTGTGTATGTTTTGTAGCATTTTTGCCACAGTTCGTATAATTTTGTGGGTTTCAAGCCCTTGCATGTGGTAAATGTTTTGTTTGGGTTCGTTTCACACCAGGGAAAGAATCTAAAGCTGAACACTTTCAAATATTTGCTGAGGGTGCAAGCCATGCAGTCTGAAATTCAGGAAAACTTGGTGCATAAAGTTTCAGAGGATGATTTTTCTTGCCTGTTAGGAAAAATCTGATAACCAGACTCAGTGCAATTTTTGTTGAGCTTTTCCTTCTTTGCACATATCTCCTTTCTGAAAACAGTAAATATTATGTGTTTGGAATGTGTCTGGTTTATAAAAAGATTTTAAGAGATAAATGTTTGGCCTTACTGAAGAGCTGTGTGGTCATTGCAAGTTATGGTTTGTGTTCTTGTCCTAAAATACAGTTTGTGTGCATTTTTCCAAGCCAGAGGGACTTCAGGCTTAAAGGGACACCCTTTTTAAATTATGCTTTATTTTCCTCTGAGGTGTAAATTGGTGCCAGGGTGATCAGAATTCCCTGCAGTGAGAGCACACAGCTCTGATCTCGTGTCTGCCTGGGTTTTTACAGTTAAAGTTCTTTCCCAAACTTGCAGTGATTTGCTCCATGTCCATATTTATAAAAGTCAATGCATTAGGTATGAAGACACCAAGCAAAGCTATTCTGCCTTCAGGAAACCTTTTGGAATTAACACTCTGTGTCCCACTCCTTCCAAAGGAAACTCCCTGTTCCTTCCCCAGCATCACGGTGTGTTTTCTCCTTCCAGTGGATAATGGATGTGATCCTGTGCAACGGATTAGGAATTTACTGTGGGATGAAGACTCTGTCCTGGCTTTCCTTGAAAACATACAAGTGGCAAGGACTCTGGAACATTCCCACCTACAAGTAAGTTGGTGGGGGGAGGGAACTCCACAGGCACAGCACAAAGGTTGGGTCCATGCTCAAGGTCTTGGTTGCTCTGTTTGGCTTCACGTGGATTAAAGAATTCCTGGGTGTTCAGATGGCTTGAGGACCCAATGATTTATTGCCACAGGGAGGCTTGTTGGAGAGTTTTATTTAACTTGAGAATGGAGTTGTTGGAAATACACCTGTGTATCCTGATGTCTGGGAATGAGGGCATCCTGTGGAAGTGAGCTTATTTAATGCAGTGGTTAAAGAAGAGGCAGGAATCCAAGTTGGGATCATACTCTCATTCACAGCAAGGATCTGCTTGGTCTTTGTGCATTCCCTGGTAATCAGAACTTCACAGGAATTGGGACAGTGGGAATTAAAATTTAATAAATCCCTTGTAGTCATGTACCAGTAATGACCCATTGTGCTCTGTAGTGTCTTTGCTGAGCAGAGCAGAACTGCTGACAACAGTGGCTGTAGGATATTGGAGCTTAAATTGGTAGTTAAAATAACAAGCTTCTCTAACTCAGAGTTAATCTCATTAAACTGTGATTTTGATGGAGCAAACACGGGCATTTTGCAGACCTGAGTTGGTGCCTGAAATGGAACCACTGCTCGATGTCTCTTACCTGCTTTTCATTAAACCTGCCAGCACGGTTTTTGCTCTCTTTCAGGGGCAAAATGAAGAGAATTGTCTTCCAGTTCACCCCGTACAGTTGGGTGAAGTTCGAGTGGAAACCGGCGTCCAGCCTGCGCAGGTGGCTCGCCGTTTGTGGCATCATCTTTGTGGTGAGGAAACCTCCCTGTGTTTAAAATAATGTATTTTGTAGAATTTCTGAATAATAGCATGCATAAAAAATATTTGTGCACAGGCTTAAATAATTCAATTAGCCTAGATCTTTTTTTTTTCCCCTTTTTATGTCTCGCTGAACACTCAGCCACCTGAGCGGCTGGATTTGTTTCACGGGGATGCAGTGCCTGGAATTCATTCCTGTGACTGTGAAACAGAAGTTATCACCCACAGGACACTGATAGGGAGGGTTAATTGGGCAGTTTGAGTGTCTTTTCCCCTCTCCTGCCCCTTTCCCAGACCAGGGGACTTTGGCCTTTGTGCCATCCGTGGGATGTCACTTGGCTCTGCTTTGGGCAACTCAAATTTACTTCAACCCAGCAACTGTGAAATTTAACTGAAAACCACCCCGTGACGCTTGTAGTGACACAGGGCATGAACCAGTTTCAGTGACACAGGGCATAACTCTGTACTTTTAATACAGAACTTGCTAGAAGAAGCTCACAGTGCCTGGTTTCTGCTGCAGGAGACATTGGCCAAGCTCACATGGCACACCAGGCTTGCTGAGGCTCCCCTGCTTTGTGGGAGAAGGAAAAGAGTGTATAAATAAAACAGATGTTTCCCCAAATGGTGACTAATTGCACCCTGAGGACACTGGGGTTTAGGTGCTGCAGCAGCTGAGAGATCCCAGTGAGTTTATTCTGGACTGTGGGATTATGTTTCTTTCAGCAAAACTCAGCCCCAGCTGACAGTTTCTAAGCAGCTTCAGGTTTTGGCTCACTCCTTTGGCTTAAGCAATGCTTAATGCCCTTTGTTATCATTCCTTTTGAAGTGACAGTCTGGTGTCTCTTTGCTCCCTGCAGCACACTGCCAGGGCAGCCCACTTGGGAACATTTTGCTCTTAATTTATAACCTAAGTTGGCTTTGAGGGTGACATTTGCTCAACTGTGTAAAAAAAAAACCAAAACACAAACCAACTCCCTCCCTCCCCCAGGCTGAGCAGCTCATGCTTCTTTGTTATCCATCAGCCAGATTTTAAATGATGGCAGAAGGAGAAGTTGTTGCCTTTAGAATTTATAGTTCAAGCTCCTTATTTGGAGTTCTAGAACTTGCTCAACATTTGAGGCAGCGCTCACCCAGCTTTCTGTTGTAGTTTTTAGTGCCTCTTCCAACACAGGGAAAATATTTAAAAACCCAGGTGGTGATGGTTGAAGCTGCTCAGTGATATGGAGCAGGACTGAGGAATGGGGGGGGGTTCCAGGCTTCATCCACTGAAGTTTTTTCGATGTAATTAAGATGTCCTTTCTCTCAGTTTCTGTTGGCAGAGCTGAACACGTTTTACCTGAAGTTTGTGCTGTGGATGCCCCCCGAACACTACTTGGTCCTGCTGCGCCTGGTGTTCTTTGTGAACGTGGGAGGGGTGGCCATGAGGGAGATCTACGACTTCATGGACGACCCGTAAGCCCAACCCCTCTGTATTTCCCATGTCCAGCTCCACGTGCTTTGTTTGGGATTGGCTCCAGCTTGTTGGCATCCATCTCAGGCAGCTTGTCAGGGGCGAAAAGGCCTAAACCCAAAGCATCTGCTTTGTGTTCCTTTGTTTTGGAGGTCCCACTCTCCCTGGTCAGAGGGCAGCTGTTGTTCAGGGCGTTCTGTGTGCACTGTTCTAAGCTCAGTGTTTCATAAAGGGTCTCTCTGTGGAGAATGGAATGTGTGAAGGAGCTGGAGAGCCACTGGCTCGTGGGCAGCGCTGCGCTCCAATCCCAGACTGAGAGCCAGGAACTGCAGTCCTTGGACGTGCCCTCTGACGACATCAGGGCCCAAACTAAAAAAAAAAATGGGATTCCTAAAGGCACTTCTTTCCTTGAGCTGTGTTCCCGCTGGTCCCTGGCCCTCCGGAGCTCTCCTGGCATCCTCTTGCAGGTCAGAGGCCCTCGGTAGCAAGCGCTGCAGGTGAAACCCCACACAAACAGTGCATGTTCTTCAGACTGTTCCCACTCCAGCATCATATTTGTCCTCGCTGCTTTTGTTTCTGCAGACCATGTGAGAGCTGAGAAAGCTTTGTTCTCTCAAATATCACCTTTTCTTTTAATGTCACAACTTGCCTGAGCCCACATCCTAAGCCTGAGGCCACGCCTGGCGCCCAGGGGCGTTCATTGTCTGTCGCTGACCAACACAAAAAGTGTCTGTGTTCAGAATTTAGGGTTCCACCATTCTCTGAAGATCAGTTTCCCTTGCAAGGCTTTGGCTCCTAGAACTGGGAAGAAGGGCCAGCCCACATTGCTTAGGCGGATTTCAGGACGTTCTGCAGTGGCAGCTGCCCTGCCCTTGGACCTACTAGTTTGGGACGTGCCTCCAACTCACAGGTAAGAAGAGGTCTCTGCCTCCTGCTGCTGAGCTCCTCTCCTTAGCTCCATTCATCTTCTGGGCCTTGTGTTTGGGTTGGAAAAGCTCCTCTGTCCTCAGTTCAGCCACGTGGCATAACATGGCTGAAATTTAGGAGAGCCATCCATCACCGGTGCCTCATTGCTTGTGCTGTTCTTTCCACGAGCTGGAGAAACTCATCCCAAGCTGCTCATCCTCATCATTGCCACCACCCCCTGCCACGTTCTGTGGTGGGTAACTGCCCCCAAATCCTGAGGTTCCTGGCTCTGCTTGATGCCCCCCAGAGCTGACATCGGGCTGGTCCTGCAGAACTGAGCACCTGGTACCTTCTCTGTGGAGGATTTTGCAACCAGCCTTCAATTCCTGTGGGTGTTCCAGGCCATCCAGGCAGAGAAAATCTGCCCCATTTACCAGCTTTGCTTGCACATCATTTCAAACCCAGGATCATTTAGGATTCTTCCCGTGGTTGTGCAGGTAGGAGCTGCTGGGAAGAGCTGGCTGTACCAGAGGCTCCAAGCTAACAACACATGGGAAACCTTCCTGACCTTTTCCTTGAGGAAACTTAATGCTCAGAGATTGGAATATTCCACTGACCTCGACAGAAGCATTGCTCACTGCCATGTCTGGTGCTGATAGGATTGTCTGGAATAAATGCATGAGATCTCTTCAGCCAACCCTGCAATACTGGCTCTAGAAAGCAGTGAAATTCCGGTATGAAGGCTCCTCTTCTCCCTCAGGATTCTGAGGATCTGCAGACAGTTGTGGGGCTTTGGTTGCAGGACCTTGGGCTGAGCGTAGTGCCAGTGGAGTCCCTGGAATTGCCATAGTCCAGGAGGAGAGGTGAAGCTGATCCTCCAGCCCTTACACACCACTCTGATCCACAGGCTGCCTCCAAGCTCCTGAGCACTGGAGGAGTGAAATCTTCCTGACCAGGGATGTCTTGGTGCAACAATCTGCAGCATTTGAGCTTGTCATACATTCCTGATTGTTGTCTTCCTGTCTCTTCCAAGGAGTCTGCACAGAGGCCAAGAATTTTAATCTCACTCATCACGTGGAAAAAGGGCTTTTCTTTAAAGTCTTCCACAAGCAGAAGGACAGGAAACCAGGTCTCTTCCTGGCTCTGGTGTTGGGGTTGCCTTTAGTTCTGTCTGTCATCTGTTCCCCTGATGGCAGAGGAAGGAGGAGAGCAGAAAACTTCCCTCATCATCTGAACAGCTGGAATTCCCAGGGAGAGATCAGCTGCTTCCTTTTATCTCTCCACCAGTGGTTAAGGCTGGTCTTTGCCCACTTAATCTGTCACACCAGCTGAACCCCCTGGAGCAGTTTCTGAAGCCTTTCATCCGAGCTGATCCAGGCAGGAGACCTTTCAAATGGAATGCACTCATCCCATCTGCTTCAGCAGTCACCTACACTTGATTTATTTCCTATTTTTCCCCAGTGTATTTGGGTGATTTGGTGTAGTTTGAGCTGTTCATTGGTGTCAAACGTGACTCTGGGCCTCGTGTGTAAGAAGCTGTGTGTGTTGTGGGAGAGGGACTCCCTGGATTCAGGAGAGGGAGGAGAAGCTCTGTTGGATCTCCGTGCTCAGATCCCTTCCCAGGCACTGACAATCCCAGGGGATTGGAGCAGACATGAGCAACGGGAATAACGAGAGGCAGCAGAATGGATGCCTTGGGGGGAAAGAACCCGAAAGGACATGGGTGGATAAGGGAAAAGGAGGATCCTCCTGGTGCAGGTCAGCAGCTTTCCCACATTTCTAGTGCAGGCTGTTACCTGGAATGAGGCCTCCTGAGACCTTCCCATCACCTTTTGCTTCTTTCAAAACCAGGAATACAACTGATGCCTTTCCTAGACTCCATTTTTCCATGAATTTTGATTACAGCAAAGGCTGCGTAGGAGTTTTCTTTAGTATTTCAAGATAAAGTAATGATAAAACTTAGCCATCACTCTTTACTACTGCAGCAGTAAATTTTAGTTTCTATCCTCTATTTCTTTGCTGTTTGGGGTACTTGGCATTTCTTTTTCCAGTTCACTGCTTACAGAAACAAATGGAAATGGTTCATGCCAACTATAATATATATATGTAACTATATGGATTTTTTATATATAACTGTATGTTTTGTGGGTTTTTTTTCTATTTGTTTTTTTTTTTTTAATCTTTAAGCTGGTATCTGGTGGGTGTAAATGACTACAGACATGTCTGATGGATACAAAAAGAAAATTACTTTCAGTATTTTGTTAAGTAAGCTTTTAGTTTTTAAAGCAAAAGAGCCTTTGTGTCACCAGGGGTGTGTGACTTCCTGAGCCAGAAATGCCATTTATTTAATTTAGGTCCATCAGTTTTCAGCCACCTCAGACAGGCTATGCTCTGTACCACTGGCAGAAGTATAATCACACCAGAAAAATGATCATTATGTACAAAAAACCCAAGTTTCTGTCACATCAGAGCCCCAGAGTGGATGCCTTGCTGCTGCTGCAGCAGAACTTCCAGCATTGCTCCCAGACATCCCTGGACTCCACAGCTTTCCTGGCCTGCTCAAAGCAGACCAGGGAATCAGGTGTTTATCCCAGGGCTGGTTTGTCCTGGAACCCAAACACAGTCCTTGGGTCTCCCAGAATCCTGCCTGTTGTTACTAAACCTTTTTTCCTTTAAAACCCATTCCAAGATGAGTAGTGGTGGTTCACTGAATATTTTTTTTGGAAGAGATGAATTTCCAGAATGCAATCCCAGAAGGATTAAATATGTGTAAGGCAGCGTGGCTGAGGTTTGCAGAGGAACTCCAAGGGCAGAGCTCCTCTTTGGTGCCGTACCCTGAACATCTGCTGGTCTCAGGCTGGTCAGATAATGGACTTCTGTGGATTGACCTGAGCATGGGGACACTTCCCTGCATTGTGTGGGGATGAAGTTTAACTTCTGGTGTGTTTTCAGAGCCTCTGAGAGGAAACTAAACTAACACCAACGTGAAAGCTGTCAGCCTGCACAGCCTTAATGCACGTGTGGTCCAAACCAGGGCTGTGCAGAGCTGACTGAAATTGCTCTCCCAGCCGTCTTTTTGTGGAGGTTTCTCCGAATCCTTCGTTTGACAGCGAGGAAATGTCTTACCTGTGTGTTTGTTTGGCAGGAAGTTCCACAAGAAGCTGGGCCAGCAGGCCTGGCTGGTTGCTGCTATTACTGCCACGGAGTTCCTGATCGTGGTCAAGTACGATCCCTACACGCTCACGCTCTCCCTGCCCTTCTACATCACCCAGTGCTGGATCCTGGGGATTATCCTGGTGCTCACCTGGACAGCCTGGCGCTTCTTCATCCGGTGAGCGGGGTGGGAGGTGCTGCATCTGGGTTTTGGGGGGGTTTGTTTGACATCCCCCGCTCAAAGGGTTAGATGGGATGTTGGGAAGAAATTCTTCCCTGTGAGGGAGGTGAGGCCCTGGTACAAGTTGCCCAGAGAAGCTGTGGCTGCCCCATGCCTAGAAGTGTCCAAGGCCAGTTTGGAGCAACGTGGGCTGGTGGAAGGTGTCCCTGCCCATGGCAGGGGGTGGCACTGGATGGGCTTTAAGGTCCCTTCCAACCCAAACCATTCCATGATTCCTTGAACTGCGGTGATGTGTGCAGGAGGCAGCAGTGGCTGTTGTGCTGTGGCAGAGGGGAGAAGAGCCAGACCACCAGCCAGAAACACAAACTTCCAGGGACTCAGTGCCACCAGCACTTGCAGAAGGCTCCAGTATGTTGAGTTGTCCCAGGGGAGCTTCATTCAGGGCAGGCTTCCCTGCTGCCCGTCCTGCAGGCTGGAGCTGTGTGCTGTGTGTTTGCTGCAGGGACATCACCCTGCGGTACAAGGAGATCCGGCGGCAGAAGCAGGAGCACAGGCACGAGAAGGACAAATGCCTGAGCAACGGGGACCGACACTCGGCGCTGCTGGATGAGCCCAGCGGGAACAAATCCCGGGAGAGGAAACTCTGAGCAGCAGCCGCGGGGCTGACGGGAACTCGTGGTGCTCGAGCGGGCCTGGGGCACAGTCCCAACCTCATCCTAACTCCTAATTGTCATTGTAAGTGTTCCAGCCTGTGGGAATCCCCCGGGGGAAGGATGGCACGGACACCCCCCCCTTTCTCCTGGTGAAGGTCTGTGAGGAGGGAAGTCAGAACCAACACTGCACAACAAGGAGCTCCAGCGGGGTGCTGTGTGTCCTCCTAACCAGGTGTGGAGACGGGGGGCTCGGAGCACAGCACACAGGGATCTGCTGCTCTGTTCCCAGAGAACTGTGGGAGTTCCACGAGGCGTTGGGGCATTAGGAACATTTGTTCTGGGGTGTACAGAGACCAGGCGTGGGAAATGAGTCCTTCCCTTGCTGCTGAAACCACCTGGAGCTGTGGAGGGGGATTGGGTGAAGTGTTCAGCGAGAGGAACGCAGGTGAACTGAGCCCTGTGACCAAGCTGCTCCTTGCACAGGATGAGCTACACTACGCTGCTGGTCCAGCCCCTCTGCAGGGGGATCTGACTGACTTCCAATGTCCTGGAGCGGCCTGTGGTGGTTTTGTGGTGTATCACAGCTCTGGGGAGACAGGCAGCTTCTCCTTAGCTCTTATTTTTAATTTCTCTTTTAGTCTTGGTCATCTCTTAAATGTAAGGGAAGGTGAAGTGAGAAAGGTCAACCTGCCTTCGCTCTGCGGAGTAAAATGTGTCACGAGCAGAAACTGGGAGTTGCTCCGTCGGTCTGAAGTTATTTGCCTCGTCCTCAGCTGGGTTTGTGTCCTCACCAGGAGGGTCTCGCTCCTGGGCTCTGCCACCCTTCATCACTGCCCTGTTCCTCCCAGGGTGTCTCCAGAGCGAGGGATCTCTGAATCCAGCTGGAAAAGCTGTTCCCTGCAGTCCCACACCGGGCCTCTGTCCCTGTGCCAGGTCCCTGCCAGCAGCAGGCCCAGGCCAAGCAATGTGGCCAGGGAGGTCTGAGCATCCTGAGCCAGGCAGGGTTTCTGCTGGTGACTCAGCATCCTGGAAAAGGGATTGGAAACCTGGGCTGCCTTTTTTTCCCCCCCAAGTCATTGTTCCAAAACATAAGAGCTCCAGTGAGCATGGATTGTGTACCCTCTGCTCCGAGCCCTCGCAGCGCTGTCCCGTGCACTGCTGTCACCCAGTCACTGCTTAAGTGCTCTGATCCAGTCAGGCTGCCAAAGGGTGTTTTCCAGGGAAGTGTTTATCCAGAGGAAAATTGCACGAATGCCACAGTACAATTCCAAGGGTGTAACCCCAGATTTTGGAAGTGGCAGGAGCTTGCAGAGCTGCTGCCCGGCAAACGTCCGTGGGTTTGATCCCTTTTGGTCTTGTATGGGAATGACAACCAACATCTGCATTTTTCCCCAGCTTTAGGGTCCCAGGTACTTCCCAGCCATAACGAGTGGGCAATGGGCAGTGTGGAATTCTTGGATCACCAGTTGGAGTGGTGCTCAGGTGACCCAGGGGGACCTGTTACTGCACACCCCTCCCACCAGAGGGCCTGCGCTGGCACCACCTGGGGAGGAATCCCTGCTGTTCCCGAAATATCCTGGAGCTTTCTACCTAATATGGGAAACAGTGACTCGTCTTCATCCATCTGACAGCTCCCAGGGATAGTCTGGACGCTGCCTGTTGTAATAAAGGCCTCTGTGCAGCGTGTGTCACCTCACACGTGTGTGCCCTTGTCACCTCACACGTCACCTCACACATGGAGCTGGGGGGCTGAGGGGGCTGGGGCTGTGTCCCCACTCTCAGCACGTTGGATGGGTGATGGATGCTGCGCCTCCAGGTAAGGAACATGTCCAAGTTTTCAGGGAAGGAGGTGGGCTCTGATCACTGCAATCTCACCTGGGTTTAGGAATCCCTTTGTGATCACCTTGAAGTGCTCAAAGCAGCCTCGTGGGCAGGAGGTGAAAGGAAGCCAATGGGCCTCATGGGAATAACATTTGGGGTGGCTTAAAACAGGACCATCCCTGTGAAGAGGGCAGAGGTGGCAGGCTCCTGCTTCCACACACAGATGTATCCAACTCTCCTGGGTCAGGAAGCTGGAACAGGTCTGACCCACCTGTGGTGACATCCTGACCTCGTCATGATGTTGACCAAAGGTAAGTGTTGGCTTCAGAAGGGGGAGGAGTGTTTGATTGGTGATTCGGTGTCTGTGTGAGGCTGGATAAATCCAGGTGCCCAGATGGGGCCTTTGGAGATTTCCAAACCTCATCCCAACCCCATCCTCGGTGGGGTCACCTCTGCCCTGAGGTTGGAGCCCTGCAGGAGGGTGCTGGATCCTTGGCTGTGCCGTGGAGGGGGGCACTCTGCCAATCGTTGGGGATGCAGAGGAAGTTGGGAACTGGGAAAGGACCATGGCCTGGTCTTCTCCAGCTACACCCAGAGGAAGGGCCAGGAAGCCCAATGGAAAGGACCCAAGCTTGGCTGCAGGATGAGGCAGCTCCCCCCACCCAAGAAATGTTTTTGGTACAGCCAAAACTTGCTCTGTTTTCTCCCTGGACATGAGCTCCCCGCGGGAAGGTTGTGGGACCATCTCGCAGTGCTGCCCTCCCTCGGAGCAGGGAGCTGCAGCAGGGAGCTGCGGCTGAATGCCATGGGTGTTCCTGGGAATTACATCTCCTCCGGAATGTCACAGTGCTCCGTGACCCCTGAGACCGCGTTTGCTCAGGGTGCATGGGCTTTTCTCCCCACAAAATCGCAATTATTCCGTTTTCTCCAAGCAAAGCGATTGTCCTGCTGCCTGAAATGACCCCTTAATGCCCTGGAAGTCACCTGGCATTTGAGGTAAGGTGGCTGAAAACGTGGATGTGAAGGCAGGGAAAGGGAAGATTGCTTGGGATGGTGTGTAGGCGCAGTCTGGCCGATGGTGACGGTGTCACAGGTGTGGTGGGCACAGAGCCTTTGGTCTGCAAACTGCCCAAGGGGCCTTTTTGGGCCAAATCCCAAAAGGTTCCTACCTTTTGCTGCAGAGGGAGAGGATCTGATGGGTTTTTTTAGGAACATNTTGGGCCAAATCCCAAAAGGTTCCACCTCTTGCTGCAGAGGAAGAGTTTTTTTAGGAACAGCCAGAGCTAAGACCTTGCTGGATGGCCCCGGTGTCCCCGCGGCCGGGAGGGACACACAGCTGGAAGCTCTTCGGAACCTGAGGATTTGGCTCTGGGATGATGATCCACAGCCCCCCACTGGCTTTGGGGAGGCAGTGGGAGGGGACGTGGATCCCCACGGAGAGAAACACTCAGCAGGATCCACGAGGAGGAGCTGGAGATGCAGAGGTACAGTGGGATGGGTGAGGGGGTCCCTGGGCAGCAGGAAGTGGGACTTGGGGAAGACCCCTGTGCCCAGAGCTGCCTGCAAGCAGTGGAGGGTCTAAGGTGTGGGATGAGGGAGCTGGCGTTGTCCCTCCACGCTCCTGGCTGGGATTTGGGGGGTGGGAGTTGCGGGGTTTGGGGTGATTATTGTAGTTTTTTGGGTTTTTTTGTGGCAACTTCCTAAAAGCTACCAGCCTGGGACGCGAATCAAGAGTGAGAGACCCCTGTATCCAGCATCTCCCGCAGGCCCGGGAGGTCGCTTCCCCCCCAGCTCCGCTCTGCCGAGGGGGCGATTTGGGCTGGGTTAAGCCAAACCCCGGGGAGGGTCTGGCGAGCGCAGAGACCGCCCAGCTCATGGCACGGATGAGCGGGCAGTGCCGCCCGGCTCCGCCCCGGGCTGGGCTGGGCGAGGGAGCGGAGCCGCTCCCGGTCTCGCACGGCCGGGAAGCATCCCGGGTTGGGGGTGGGTGG
>VYXB01001582.1:0-16880 GCA_013397135.1 Pachyramphus minor | reverse complement strand
GTTTGTGCCACTGGCTGCACAGATCTTTACTGGAGTGGACCCTGCTGAGGAAGGGCCGCTGGAGAGGGTCCTCCCCACCTTTCTCCACATGCCTGGGGACTGACCCTGGGGCCTCTCCCCCACCTCTCGAGCAGATCCCTTCGTCAAGGTGTACCTGCTGCAGGACGGGAGGAAGATCAGCAAGAAGAAGACGGCGGTGAAGAGGGGGGACACCAACCCCGTGTTCAACGAGGCCATGATCTTCTCCGTGCCGGCCATCGTGCTCCAGGTCTGGCCCAGCTTTTGATGGGGAGGAGGGCACATCCCATCGCTCCTCGAGCTCCCCAAATCCTCCAGTGGGGAGTTCCGGGAGGATGAGGGGTTCTGGAGGGATGCTGGGAGCTCTGGGGGCCGTGGGTATGCAGGGATGGTTTGGGAGTGGGGCAGGGCATGGAGCACACATGGGGAGGGGCTTTTTGGGGGGAGGATGTGGGTGACTTTTGGGGGGTTGGAGGGAGCTGTTTGGAGGGGGTGTGGGTGTGTGGAGACTGTTGGAGGGAATGTGGATGTGTGGAAGTGGCTGGTGGGAGACTCTTGTGGGGCGATGTGGATGCGTGGGCTGGGATATAAGGTGTGCACGTGTATGGGGGGGTGGTTGTGTATGTGGACAGGGGCATATCTGGATTTAGGGGATGCGGGGAAAATAGGAGGATGTGTAAGTATGGGTGTAAGAGGGTGTGTATATATAGTGGTATGGGGGAATTTGGGGGAGGTTTCAAGTACACGGAGTAGGTTTGAACAGGTTGGGGGCCCAGAGGGCCATATGTGGGGTACAGCTGTTTTGGGGGCGAATTTATGGGGTGTGGGGTGTATGGATGGTTTGGCACTGTGTGTGTGTGTTGGGAAGAGCACAGGGATACGTGTCCGGGGAGGGGCTGGTGTGTGGTGACACCCCCGTGCCCCCCAGGAGCTGTCCCTGCGCGTGACGGTGGCCGAGAGCGGCGAGGACGGACGCGGTGACAACACGGGCCACGTGCTCATCGGCCCCAGCGCCAGCGGGATGGGCACCACGCACTGGAACCAGATGCTGGCCACGCTGAGGAAGCCCGTGTCCATGTGGCACCCACTCCGCAGGAATTAAGGGGCTGCTGGGGGCGGGGGCTGCACCCCGACACCGGCTCTGCCGGGCGCGGCGGGGCCCGGAGCCGCCGGGCAGGGGCCGAGCAGGACTCTGTGGCAAAAGGCCGAGCTGCCGGCGCCTCAGAGGGGCAGCTCCTGCCTGAACACCCAGAGGATGGATGGAGCGAACAATGTGGCTTCACCTTTGCCCTCCTGGGTCCCCCACGCGCAGGGACTGTGGACAGACCCACTGGGAAGGAGCCCAGACGGACCAAAACCAGCCAGAACCTCCCCAAAGGGCTGGGCTGAGCATCCCAGCGGCCCCAAAAGCGGTGGAATCCTCAAACACGGACCCTAAGGCTGCCGGGGAGAGGGGGGGATTCCTTTGGAATGTGGAGACTTTGGAGGGGGGGGTGATAAATGCCAGCACGGCCCTGGCTCCTCTCAGTGCAAGTGGTGATCCTGGGGGGATTTTTTAAGAGGGATTTTGGTGTGTTGTGCTGGGGACAGAACGTTTCCAGTGAGAATAGAAAAAGGGAGCAATAACAGCAGAAAAAGCAATTGTTATTACATATGGCTTCTCCTTCCATCTGTTTTCCCACACGGTAAATCCCTGCCCGTCTCCGCTGGCTGCGAGGAGGGGGCTGGACTTGGTTTCCAAGCCCTTGGGTTGGAGGGTGACAGGCAGAGGGCTCCGCTGGAGGATGCCCTGGGGCCACATCCCCCCCCTTGCCTGGAGCCTCGGCTTTTCCCTGCCTGCAGGATGCTGGTGGGAAGCCAGGCTGGGAAATCTGGGGGCTGTGTGCCAAGAAAGCAGCGCCACGGGGTGAGCACAGGCTGGGAGGTGGCCGCTGGGATGATCCAAAAAAGCGGGAATGAGGCACTTATCTGTTTTTCCCTGATTAAAGGTGACTCCGAGGTGAGTTACCCCACGAGCTGGTGGCGCTTTTCCCTTCTCATCTGTCCTGCCTGACCTTTGCTTTGGGACAGGGCTGTGATGTCCCCGTTGCACCATGCCCCTCTGCTCAGGCTCCTTTCCCCGATGCCCAGATTTCCCTCTCCTGTGCTCCATCTCTTCCTCCTCCCCACCTCCCCCTCCAGGAGCCCCCATGTCCCATCTGCTGCCAGCTGAGTTGGTGCCATCACTCCGTGGCTGACACACGGCCAGCCCCAGGGACCGAGGCACGAGCCAAGGATGGAGGGGCGGGAAGGATGAGGTTTCCTGAAGCATGAGGAAGGTTTTTTGGGAAGTTGTTCACAGCCAGTACTCACAGGCCCTGAGGTTTGACGTGTGTGTGTGGGGATTTTCTTATTAGCTACTGCAGCCAGCATTTGGGAAGAGACAGACACAGGAATCCTTGGCTGTCCTGCAGCTCCTGCCAAGTGCTGAGCCTTGCTCAGGGTGAGGGGAGTGACTCCCACAGGTTCTGGAATCACCCGTGGGCAACATCGGTGACGTTCAGCCCCAAAATGATGGGGACCATGTGTTTCGGGGCTGTTCATTGTGCCCCTCTCTGGCCATTCCTCTTTCAAGGCACCTCAGCACCTTTTCCTTTGTCCTGGGTACAAAAAAAGTGCTGGTGGAGCTATTTTTGGAGGGGGTGGATGGGAGTGGGATTGGAGCCAGCAAGGAGAGGGGACAGGGCAGGGGCTATGTGGAGATGGAGAGAGGCTTTGGAAATGAGGATAAACAGGCAGGAAGCAACGTGGGAGATGGATTAGCCTGAGGGTACAGGATTGGGAAAAGCTCTGGCAGGGACACGAGGCTCCCTCCTGCCTGGGAGGGCTGCATGTGCCTTCGCTGCTGTGGGGTTCCCAGTGGATCCTGGTGTCCCAGGAGCTCCCCATGCCCATCCCAACGCGAGCCTGGAGCAGGGCTGAGCCCCCTCCCAAGCCCCTCACCCGGGTGGGAGGGGCTGGGGCAGCCCTGAGGGGTTTGGGCTGTGCTGGCTGCGGTGAGGACACGCCAGGTCGCTCTGAGCGGTGCCGGAGGATTGCTGGGCTGGGATCCATTTCCTTAGTCACCCTCCCTGGAGCAGAGGGTCACCCGGGGTTTTCAGTGCCTCCCACGTTCCTGCTCCCAGACATCCATCTTTTGCTGCCACAGGGACCAAGGTGACAGTGACAGCTCATTGCTTGGGGTGTTTAATGCCTGTTGCACCGGCGAGCTCCGGCCTCTGTGAACACACATCACAGTGTCCATACGGATAACCAGGACAATGCAGCAGCTCTCCCTCCCCAAATCCCTCCCCAGCCCCTGGCTCCAGGCTGCGCCCCCCCAAAATCGAGCCCCCCACTCCCCCAGGCAGCTCTGGCCTGGCAGGGCTGAGCGGCAGCTCTGAGGCTGAAAAGGCGGGATTCAGGTCCCTCATTTCTCCTTGTCTTTCTTCCTGCCTTTCCTCTGGCTCGTCAGCTCGCTGAGCTTCTTGTCCAGGCGCCGCTGGAGGTGGGCTCGCTTGGCTGGGTCCAGGGATTTGTCCTTGGAGCCGCTCCCGGGATACAGGACCCCTTCCCTGCTGATCCGCTGCCGCGCCTGGGCCTTGGCCTTGTCCCCGCAGCCGTGGACCTGCAGGGGCAGAACAGACACAGGGCAGCCAGGGAGCAGGGCAGGGATCCCCCACCTGGGAACCAGGGGCGTTCATTCCCAGAGCCTGGAATTCCTCTCCCACCTTCGCATCCCCCTAAAACCATCTCCTGTCGTTAGTACCCGTAATTTATACCTTTATTTATTTTTAATTATTATTTATTATCTATATTTATTGTTATCCATTACTCATTATTACATTATCTATTATTATTACTTAATATATATAATACTATATATACCCATAGATTTGTTTCTATTCTAGTTTTTAGTTTAATTTTCATTTTATTAATATTTATATTTTATTTTTATTTATTTTTAAATTATATCGATTTATATGTTATATATTATAATTATTATTTATGGTTCATTATAATTCACTTATTATTATTAATAATAATAATTGATTATTATTATGTATTTTATTAAACCATCATTTATGCTTCAGAACAAAATATAAAGGGGATTCTTCTCCTCCTGGACTGCACAGCAGTCCTTTGGGATCATCCTTTGGGATGATTCAAGTGGCTCCTTCTGCTTATATTACTATATATTAATTTTTATTATTGTTTACTATTCATGATCATTATTTAGTCTTAATAATAAATTGATGCTTAATATTATTATATATTTTGTTGAACCATCATTTATAGCTCCTGTCGACAGAGAACAAAATGTAAAGGTGATTTTTTCTGCTACTGGACTCTGCCCAGGCAAGTAAATCACCCTTTGGGATGTTTCAAGTGGCTCCTTCCGCTTCCTTTCCAGCGAACTGGGAAAAGTTAATTTGGGGAATAAGGGACCTTTTTAGCCATGGATCTGCTGCTCTCGTGTAATTTGATCTGTCTTCTGCAGTGGAATTAGAAAACCTTCACAAAGCTCATTCTGTGCAGGCAAAGCTCTCCCAGCCCAGCCTGTGCTCCAGCCCTGGCCGTGTCTGAGGGGGTGTGGAGCCAAATCCAACACCAGAAGCATCTCCCACAGGTGAGATCCAAAATCTGACCCCTTCTCTTGGTCCATCCCCAAGTCATTTACGCTTCCACAAACTGGGGTCCCAGAGAACCATGACAAACCTCCCCGTTCCCATCAGTGGGGCTGGAGCAGGTTGTCCACGGCCGGGAACAGCCAAACCCAGGTGTCTTTGCCAGGATCAGGGATTTTGGAGCCACCACAGCTCACAGACCCCCCACCCCCCCCCAGATCCTGTTAAAGGGGGCTGGAGCTTCCCTAGGGAGCAGATCAGCAGCTGGGGGCATCTAGAGGGGCCACGAGCTCTTTCCAACAGGGACCCTCCTCACGCAGGGGGTTCATCCCACTGGGATGGCTCCAGGTATGTGCCAGCCCCTGGGCCAGGCATGGCAGAAACTCCAGGGCTATTCCACATCGAGGCCTGATAACATCTGGGAAAATGGACTTCAAAAAGCAAGGGAAACTGTCCAACAGGGATTTGAATCCCTACAATTGTTCCTCGTTGGAGGCTCCTTACAATTCAGCAGGGAGAGGCGATTCTGCAGGATATAAATTTACATCCCACTGGATGGTGAGTGACCATAAACACAGCTATTCTTTGCCATGGAAACAGATAGCTCCTGACAGGGGGAAAGGCTGTGCCAAGGATTTATAGGGCTGCTGAGCTCCAGGAGGCTCCACAGGGCGCTGAACTGTGCCTGGGAGCTGCAGGAGGAGGGTCAGGGGCACAAGGAATTCTGAATTGCTGACCAGGCAGCACTTCTCCGTGCTGGCTCAAGCCCTGACCTGTCCCCAGGATGCAGAGGGAATCTGCAAAGGGCTGGGAATCGTTCCTAGGATGCAGAGGGAATCTGCAAAGGGCTGGGAATCGAGTCCAGGCTCCCTCGAGTCACTGCCTTAAGCTCGTGCCTCTCCATTTCTCCTCCCTGCCTCGCTTCATCCACGTGGCCTGAGGGTGTAAATGAGAGGAAAAGAAGGAAAAGCTCGTAGGAAGAGCAGAGCAGAGCCCAGGTGTGGCACGTGGCAGCCCTGTGTACCTGCAGCTCAGCACAGGCTGTGACAGGGAGGGCTCTGCTGAAACCCCCTGCAAGGAAACCCTGCCCAGGGAGCTCCACAGGGAACATTCCCAGGTTAAACCCGCCCTGCTGTACCTCAGGGATGTGGTGGCTGAGGCAGTAGCAGCGGTGACAGTGGTGGCAGAGCTGGCCCAGGGTTGTGACAGAGGCTTTGCAGCGGGGGAAGGCACAGGTCCTGTCAGCCTCCATGGCAGCGGAGATCAGAGAGTCGAAATCTTCTCCTGCTCCGCTCCCGACCGCTGGCTTTCCTGGGAAAGGTGAGCACACACCTGGATTGGGGACTGGCAACAAACCCACCCACTCACAGCCACAGCCTGGGCTGCCCCTGCTTCCTTCAGTGTGGGGTCCCTTAGCTCCTCTCTCTACATTTGGGAGTCTCCCCTGTAACCCCTGAGCCTCTTTCCTGGGAAAGGGTCCCCAGTCTTTTTCTTCTGACTTAAGGAATGTTCCTCCAGGTATCCAAGCCCCTCCCCCCAGACGCTGTAGCCGAGTGATGCACATTCCTGCCAGTTCCCACTCCTCTGACAGGCACCAGGGAGCTTTCCAAGAGCCACACGCTTCATGCACACAGGCAAATCCCAAGGCCTGGAGCAAACCCATGGGGATTCAGATTCCCTCAAGGAAGAGCATTAATTGTGCTGGTTATAAAAAGCTTGACCTACCTTTGGCTTCGCTTTTGTCCTTTTTCCTGCTGCTGGTGCCGGGCTCCTGCACCTTCCTCGCCGCCTCCTCCCGTCTGGCTTTCTCCCTCTGGACTCTCTCCAGGTGCAGGGATTTCAGATCCACCTTCCCCGAGCCCTCGCTGCTCCCTGCTGGCTCCACAGGGACAGGGGTGTTCCCTCTGGAATGCTGAGGCTCAGGAAGGGGCTGCGGGGGCTCGGGGGGCAGCGGGGGCTCCACGGGGTCTCTCTTACGGACACTGATGTACCTGTCCCGGCCCTCCCCGGAGCTCAGGTGCTGCAGCCCATATTCCTCTGCCAGCAGGTGAACCAGCAGCCGGTCGTGGGAATTCAGGGATGGCGGGAAATCCAGCTGCACCTCGCTGCTCGCCAGGAAGGCCACCAGCATGGCCCTGAACCTGTCCCCGCCATCCTTCGTCCCCGAGTCCTCTCTCCCAGCTCTGCTGGTGTTCCGGGAGGAATGTGCTCCCTGTTTCTGGCTCCCTGCTCCGGCTGCTGCCGCCTTTTGCTTCCCGCCTGGAGCCGGCTGCGGTTTGGGGCCGGACGCCGCGGGCGGCTTCGGGCCTTGCTGCCGCCCGCCCCGGGCCTTCCCGGAGTAGTTTTGGGGCACGAGGTCATCCAGGTACTCGAAGGCGGAGCGGACGTGTCCGTGCTGGGAGAAGTGCTCCAGGAGACGGCGCAGGAAGGGCTGGCTGCCCACGGTGTGGCTGTCGCACACCACGGCCACGTGGCGCCGCGCCCGCGTCACCGCCACGTTGATCCGCCGCTCCTCCGCCAGGAAACCCACCTCACCTGGGACAGGGGCAGGAAGGGCCGTGGGAAGGAGGGATCCAGGTGAGGGGTTGGTCCCAGAGACCTAAGGGTTGCTCGGCGGAAGGGTGGGAGTCGCTGTTTATAGGGTCCCCACTCATACCAACCCATTCCTCTTTCTACCTGTGTTTCACCACCTGCAGCCAGAGCCAGGGCTCCACACTGAGCTCCTGGGATGGGGAAGAGGATGGAAGGCACATGGAGAGGAGAAAGATTTCCCTGGCTGGCCCACAACATGAGATCAGGTTGGATCTGGGAGCAAATGCAATTATGGAGCAGCGTGGAAAAGGCTCACCTTGCTGCAGAGGAGGAACTGCAGGTAAAGAACTTCCCCCTGTCCTACAGAGCTCCCACGTTCTTGGAGAGTCTAGAGGAACAGCCACTTAGGAACTCGGGGAGGTTTTCCTCTGCTCACAGAGCAGCAGTGCTGGGATGACTCAGGGAGGATCAGCCTGTGAGCAGGGAGTGTGGGCGGCTGCCGGGCTCCCAGCTCCAGGGAATAGAGAGGAGGCCCGCTGGGAACAGATTAATGCTTCCACCGGAGCTGTGCCCAGCCTGGCTCTGCTCCTGCCGTGCCTGAGCAGCCTAATTTGTGCTGCCTTTGAGGGATGGGGTGAGGGTGAGGCCCTCTCTGGGCTCTGCAGCTCAGAGAATCATTCCCAGCTCCTCCGATGTGGTTTACCCTGGCTAGAGGGGCAAGTCCAACTCCTTTGATCTGGGAATCAGAGAATCCTGGAATGGTTTGGGTTGGGAGGGACCTCAAAGCCCATCCAGTCCCACCTCCAGCCACGGGCAGAGACACCTTCCAATAGCCCAGGGTGCTCCAAGCCCTGTCCAACCTGGCCTTGGACACTTCCAGGGATTAGGCAGCCACAGCTTCTCTGGGAAACCTGTGCCAGGTCCTCCCCACCCTCCCAGGGAAGAATTTCCTTTTAAAATAAGAAGAAGGTTTCCTGCTGGGTCAAGAATGGGGGCAGAGGGACAGGTCAAGGTCCCTGGCCTGCTCTGAGTGGAGAAATGCAGCTGCAAGAGGTTATGGATTCCTCCCAGGGCACTCAGGGAGCACCAACATCATCTCTTGTAGCCCATGGAAGAAAAGCCTCCCTGTGCCTCCAGAAAGGCAGTTCCTGCCCCTCTTCTGAGCTCTGGCTGCTCCCTGTGCAGGGAAAGGGGCTGAGGACACCCACCTTCCCAGGACACCAGCTCCCATCAGCACAGGGGTGAGTCACTCCTGGATAAGGACTATTCTTAGTGTCATCCCCACCTCCATTCTCCCCATAACGCTGCTTTTCTTCCTCTAGGCTTGGAAAAAAAGGTACCTCCCCCTTCCATGAATACTTTCCCTCCTTTTTTTTCCCCCTCTTCCTGCCATCAGCACTCAGCAGTTCTCCTCCAGCAGCACAGGTAGGGTGGCAGGGCTGTGGCTCCTGTGGCTTTGGAAAGGGCAGTGATCCCTGCACGGGACAGAAGGGTCCTGGAGCGCTCCACAAACTCCTTCTACTCCTCCACAGGAGCCTCGTGCCCCCAGGGCAGCAGCTTTTTTTTCCAGTTATTAACTTTCTCTGAAGCTGCTGATAGGAAAGAACTTGATTTTCCGCTCCAGATTTTGCTCCCAAAAGCTGCATTTTCCGTGCATGACTTGGGATGCCAGCTCCTGTTTGCTTTCAGCAGGGAACCGACCCAAAATTGGCTCCAAAGCCAGGAAATTACCCCCCAGCTCCAGAAAATGTGGGGCTAATGGGATGTGACGTTATTATTAACATTATTATCATCATCATCATCATTCTTATTGTTTCTTTCAATTATTTCTGAGGCCTCAAGGGCCAGGAAACCTTCAAACTGAGCAGCCCTGGTCTCCTTGTACCTGCTGTACCATGGGAGCCTCCTCTGCAACCCTGACAGCAAATAAATTCATTAATTAAACAAAAAAGGCTGCAAAGGAAGGGTTTTGCCAGTAAATCCGTTCAGAGCCAAGTCCTAGAGCACTGCAATTAAACCACAGTGCTTGGCTGCACCACTTCCTTCCCATTTCCTTCCCATTCCCCACGGAACCACACTCCAGCAGCGAGCTCTTACCTTTCCTGTTGGATCTGACAAAAGACAGGATCACTGCCTCCTTCTCTCTTCCTTGGAAACCATCAACTGATTTAATTTCTAGCTCGGGGTGGCTGTGACAAAGGTGCTCTCGTAGCATGTCCACCTGCAAAACAGGCCACAGGCAGCTTTTAAAGGAAAGACAGAGGTGAAAAGGGTTAAAATGGCACAATCTGGGGGAAATCCCTTCCTCCCAAACCCACACCATGCTTGCATCTCCTGGAGGTCAGCTGGTGATTCCCGAGGGTGGGAATGGTGCATCTAACTAACATTTCCTCCCTCCAGGGCCTCGAGCTGCTCCAATCCCAGTCTCTGGGACATTGTGGTGCTCCATGTGCAGGGAAAGGGGGAATGGCAGGAGAGGGACAGCTCACCTGGAGGTTGTAGGGAGCCACCACAGCGATGTCCTTGGCCTTCACACCAGCATCCACCAAGGCCTGGATGTGCAGCCCGGCCAGCTGGACCTCCCCTGGGGGAGAAACACAGTGTGACAGGGACCAGAGGCCTGAGAAATGTGTCCAGCTGCCATAAAACAGCAGGAAAGGCTCAGAGGGACCTTGCTCCCTCCCCTTAAATAGCTGGAAAGGCTCAGGGAGAGCCTGCTCCAGCCCAGAGCTCTGCCAAAACAGCAGGAAAGGCTGCCACAAACTGGTGCCTGGTTCAGAGGGATCTAAAGGGACAAGCGAAATCAAATGTGAATTATTTCCCTGGTTCACTGGCTGGACTTCTGCTTTGCAGCAAAACACAGCAATAAACATCAAGGCTGCAGTGAGCTGTGCCAAGAGGCTGCCTCCCAAATCTGGGGAGCTGTGCTTTCAATCTCGTGCTCCAAATCCCTGAGTTCTCTCAGACAAGGCTTTTTGGCTCTCTGTGAGGGGACAAGAGCCCGTGTCACTGTTCAGTGGGGCCCGGGGAATGCTGCATGGAAAAATGAGGCACTTAAGTGCTGGTGGGGTTCAAGGGGGTAAAAGATATTTAAACTGGTAAAACCTCTCCTTGTATTTTCCAGCCTGATTTTATGCTCAAGCTCCATAATGAAACCTGTTTTTTAAGGTGAAAAGCAGCAAGAACCTGATGTCTTAGGGAAATGTCTGGAGAAGAGCCAGACAGGATTTCATGGCAGGAGCAGAGGACTGGGAGGGAATTGTGAGCCCTGCCCACAGCCTTCCCAATGCAGGTTTGTGCTCTGCCTGCTGCTGTTTGCCCTTCCATGGTGTAAAGCCCACGCCACAGGGATTCTCCACCCTGTCCTAGTCCTCAGCATGGAGATGGACACAGGCTGGCCACCCCACGCTGGACACTGTGACCTCGGCCCCGTGGCCACCCTACTCCAGCTCAGAGTTCTTTGAGCCTGAGCATTTATGGAGGGGGATGATCCCTCAGCTGAGCAAGGCTCCCTGGATCCCCACCTCCCCCAGGGGCACAGCTCTGGGATGTGGCTCAGCTGGAGCTGAGCCCCTGGAGGGCTGAGCATCCATTCTGGACAACGGCATTTTCCGAGTGACGGTACCTGGATTCCCCTTGGACTGTTCATCCTCCTCCTCCAGCTCGAACAGGCCACAGCCAGCGGTGTCGATGAGCAGCAAGGGGATGGTGGTCTCTTCCGTGGAGGAGACGCCCGGCAGGTCCCTGCACAAGGTGTTTGGGAAAGGGACAGGTAACAATGCTGAGGCTACGGCAATATCCAGAGGGGCTGTGGCTGCCCCATCCCTGGGAGTGTTCCAGGCTGGGTTGGACAAGGCTTGGAACAACACTTGGGCTAGTGGAAGGTGCTCCTGCCCATGGAAACCGGATGGTGTTTAAGGTCCCTTCCACGCCAAATCATTCTGGGATTCCATGATTACCATGCCAAAGGAGGACACACAAGATAACTCTGCCTGACCTCTGGCTGGAAAGGACAAACCTCCGNCCAAATAATTCTGGGATTCCATGACTACCATGCCAAAGGAGGACACACCAGATAACTCTTGTGGACAAACCTCCCTCAATGAATGTTTCCTCAGTGCACCAAAGGAGGAAACACAAATGTCACCGCGAGGATGGGGGGAAACAGAAAACTCCACAGGGAGAAGGGGCAAACCGGGACGAAAAGGGCGCCTCAGCTCAGGCACCAGCAGGGAGCAAGCCACCCACCTGAGCAGGTGCTGTGCCACGGAGGGGTGGGCGCTGAGCCGGCCGCCGTAGAGCTCCGTGGACGCCCATTCCATGATGTGCCGGTGCATGCGGTACTGCACCGTCAGCATCCGCACCGCCCGCTCCCCGTAGTGCCGCGCCAGCCGCTCCATCAGGCTCAGAGACAGGCCCTGTGCCGCAGCCCTGTGGGGCACAAACCACCTCAGAGGGGGCCCAGGGTCCGGGGGCGACCCTCGCTGGGCCCAACTCAAGCAGCCCCCGGTGACAGGCGCGGCGCCGCGGCGGGAACGGCGTCCGTCGGTGCCGGTGGGTAAGTTGGAACTTCAGCCCCTGCTCATGTGGCCCGGCTGGGGTGGCACCGTCACCCCTGTTTCACCAACAGGTACCAGGAGGGTGCAGTGCTGGCTGTGGAGTGCCCATCCCTGGCGGTGGTCGGGGCTCTGGTGTGGGTGACAAGGTGAGGATCTGCCACAGATCGGACTCGAAGGCCTCGGAGGTCTTTTCCAGCCTAAATGATTCTGGGATTCTACGATCCATCAGCATAAGGCTACACCGGTGTAACTACGAGCTCAGCCACGGCGTCGGCATCACCCAGCGCATCAGGATCAGAGCTCAACCCCAAAGTTTGGAATGCCTGCTGTCCACACAGCCAAACAGCTGGTGTTTCCCCCAGACACCTGCTGCTCCAGCGTTTTCATCCTGCCCCCCTCACTTGCCCCAGGCTAAAACAGGGATCATTGTTTCATCACCCACTAAACCCCATCACCTCTGGCAGAGGCCCTGTGGCACAAATGAATCCTAATGAAATTAGCCTGTCAGGAGCCTAATTGCTTTCCCTTCGCTGATGGAGAGGGTTTGTTGGAAGCACCACCCGGAGGCACCGTCTGAGGAAGAAGGATGGAAGTCGTCGTGCTTGAATTTTTGTGAGCATGAAGAGATTTCTCATACTGTGGCTGACAGTGAGGGGGTGCTGGCTGCTGCCAGACACAATGAACCAGCACAAAGATGATGAAATGATGACAGGACATCTCAGGAGAATGATTTCCATCAAGGCTAAGGGCCACAGAGCAAATCCAATCCCTGCCATGGGAATTCCAGCCCCACAGTGAGGGATTGTTGTGGTACTGGCCCAGTCCTGCAATGCTCCCAACAGGTACTTGGAAAATATGACCAGAGAACTGCAAAGGCATTAAACCTGCAGAAGGGAAAATTAAGAACAGATCTTTCCAAGAAGGTGGATTTCATTAGCCCCCCCCTCCTTCCTGCTGGAGCACAGGATGCAGCACACAGGGAAAAAAATGGGGAATAACCTCTGAATGGACACGGCTGCAGGACGTGGGAGGCAGCAGTTTGCCAGAGGTGGGCTGGGGTGAAGGGACAGAGCAGGATGTGGGGTTGGGGAATGTGTTCCAATTATCAGGAATTAGCTCTGCTCCCGAATGAGAAGGTGCTGTCATGTTGCCTGATCCTCCCCATGGAGCCTGGATCTCCTGGGCAAAGAGGGAATTTAAGCAGAGAGAGCTGTCTGCACTCAGGTGAAACAGCCATTAATCCTCCCAGCACGCCTCGGGAATAGCGCTCTTCCATACCCTTCCAGCTCCATTCCCACCACAGGGCTCTACGTGATGTTACATGCTGAATTAATAATGAGGAATTAAACTGCTTGAGAATATTTCACCTGTTAATAATTCCTATTATTTTACCACTCAATTAATTCCTCCGGTGGTTGATTTCTACGCCAACAAAATCCTGAGTGCCCTGAGAAGACATTTTTTATGTATCAACTGCTTTAAAGAACTGGCAGAAAAGGTTTGGACAAACACAACTGCACAGCACAGGATGCTTGGAATATCTGCTTTAAAGTACCTCAAGGAAAGCTGGGAAAGGTAAAATTCCCAAAACAAACCCACAGCATCCATTATTTGCTGCTCACCTGGTTTCACCTTGCTTCACCTGCAGTAAAGGCTGCACTTGGCACCTTCCTACAGCCTGCCCTGTACGTGTCCAGAATGATCAGTGCTGTGGGGAAAACAGGGAATTGTCTCCCATGGAAGGCTGGAGCTGCGCCCTCAGTCATGGAATATCTTTTCTTATTCACCCCTGAGACAGGAGATGGTGGTTTGACTGAGCTCTGCAGAACACACTGAATTTGGATGGAAGAGGCTGGAGAAGGATGTCACTGTGTTTCCCCACATCAGGAACTCCACAGTAACAAGGTTAATTAATGGATGTGCATCCAGAAGCACATCCATTGCTCCTGGATGGCACAACCGGGCTGAGGCTGTTGTGGACATGGAAAGTATTTGCTCTGTGCCCTGGGTTCTTCCATCCTGGTACAGCTTTAAGAGGTTTCACAAATAGATAAAGCAGTAGTGAGGCTGTGCAGAATTCCCCCTTTTCCCTGGATGTTGTGGAATTTTTTTTTTAATCCTTGCAAATATAAAAGAGGAGGGGAGCATGTTCTATTCCAGCTGTGGAAGCTACCAGAGAAACCCAAGGCCTGACACTTGCTCTTCAGTGGTGAAGTGAAAGCAGATCCGTTCAGTCCTGACATGGGAATCAGCAAACTACGGAGCACGGAGAACCAGCACATGGATTTGGGATGGTGCAGACACCCAGACTGGCCATGAACAAACAAGCAGCAAAACATTCCAGTGTTTGTCTAAGAAACAACTCGTGAGAGCAAGAGGTTTGATAACTATCTGCTGATATCTGCAGGGAGTACAATTAATAAGTCAGAGCCCGGATGCGGAGATGACTGAATCGGGTGGCCAGAAAAGGGTGGAATGAAGGCTCAAATGAACACGAGGCAAACAAACGTTCCTGTCAGACTGCAGGAAGTGTCCTGGCACTGAGGTGCCCACTGGGACAGGGCCAAAATCCAGATGGAGGTCTGAAGCTGCTGCCAGTGACGGGGAGTTGCAGGGGTCTGGAATTTGCCATTGGTGGGAAGAGCTCTCAGAAGAAGAGCACGGACAAGATGCAGGTGAGGGGGCTGCAAGGTGTGTGGGAGGATATCCTCTGCATCCTGGGATAGCTCCAGATGTGTCAGAAAGCAAGAGGAGCACCCTTCAGACTTTCCACCAAACATTCCCTAAGCCTTGAGGGGAAAAAAACTGGTGATAATAACTGGTAAATGCTGAATCCATGGCGGGAAAACCAGGCAACAGGAAGGTAGTTGGAGTACCCCAGCATTCCTGCTGGACAGGAGCTTCCTGCCTGAGCTGGGCTGACTTCCCCTGCTGTAGTAACAGCCGAGCCTCCTGCCAGCCTGGATGCATCCCAGCTCACTTTAGACCCCAAAATAGGAGCCCACCCACTCCAGGCCTGCTGTCATCAATGGAGAAGGGGAAGGTGGGAGGAAGGGTTGGAGTCCTCCGCATGAATCATCCCTGGAAATAGCTCATCCCTTTCCCTGAACCAAAGAGGAGGTGGCAGGTGATTTGGGGCCTTCAGGAGAGCTCTGGAACTACCTACAGGAGGAAGTGGAAGGGATCTGCCTCGGTGCTGCTTCCCCTGGTCTGCAGGGACTGTGCAGGTGCACACACCCCTTTGAGAATTCCCAGCAATCCCAGAGCAGAGCCAAAGGCTTCCTGTGGGATTGCTCTCCCTGGCTGCTAACTTGGAGCCTTGGAAGCCCCAGGGCAGTTGCCCAGCAGACACAGGGCCTCTCCCTGTTCCGTGGCTGGGATGAGCTGCAGGTAAAGGCACCACCCCCAAGGAGAAACCTGCTTGGGATGGAGCCCCAGGAAACATCCAGCAGTGTCTGTAACACAGCTCTGATGGAATTCTAGCAGCATGACCAGCTCCTGGGGGCTGGATGGGGGGGATCCAATCAATAATCCCATTATAAAATATCTCCACAGGTGAGGATTCGGGAGCGTTCGGCTGCATAAACCACAGGAGGAGCCGGGACTTTACCTGTGGGAGACGATGGTGGGGGGCAGCTGCTTGTGATCCCCGGCCAGGATGCACTTGGGAGCCTTCAGCAGAGGGATCCAGCAACTGGCTTCCAGGGCCTGAGCACACTCATCAATCACCACCAGGTCAAAGTGGTTCTCTGGCAGCAGCTTCAGCGGGCCGTCGGAGGAAGCACCTGAGGGAAGGAGAAGGTACCACGATATTTCTCCGCAGGGATTTAGAAATCCAGCTCTGCAGCCCGTGCCAGACACACAGACATCGACACGTGTGCGTCAGGACTGGGTTTGCCAATTCCTGTTTGTCCCTTTTGATGTCAGGGGCATCAAAATCTCACTCAACTCGTAAGGGAAAAGGATGCTAAAGGAGGAGAGCAGGGTTAAGAAGCCAGCATGCCAGGTGAGAAGATTTTTATTCACAGAAATGTTTTGGTTTTTTTTTTTTCCAAAGCTCCTGTGCTATTCTTTCCGCTTTCCTCCTTTGAAAGCAGCTCTGGGAGTGGGGATTTGGCTTTGCCACCGTAAATCCTGTTGCCTCTACATCTCTGCATCACTTCAGGTGTTACAGTTTGTCACCCTGTTTTCCCTTAAAAACTGTTTTCCAGCCCATATGAATCCACTCTGGTACGGAGGGGCACGGTTATAACCTGACTTTTGCCTTTGGCCTTGCTGAGGGTGGAAGGAGAAGAAATGGAGGTTTCTTTCTGTCTAAACCAGCCTGTGCCAGCATGGCCTGGTTTTCTTCCCTCCCAGCCTTGGGTTTATTGAACTGCCATTAATTAAAGGTCACTCGTGTCCCTGAGTGGTGCCATGATTTGATTTTCTCTGGGCTGAAGCCACCAGCGGAGCACGTGGGCTGCAGAATTCCCATCAAACCCATGGCTTCAGGGAAATCCCACCACTGCCTAGCAAAATCCAACCCCTTTGTTCGCCCACCACCTCTCTCCGAAGCAGAATTCCAGACCTTTCCAGCAGGGAAGCCCCAGCCCCAGGAGAAAAATCACAGCCGAGTCCCCAAAATACCAGTTCTGCTGAAAAAAGGAAACCTCCCTGTTTTCCAGGCAAAGTTAAAAGAAGGGAGAGGCCAATTCCTAGGGAACAAAGGGAAGATTCATCTTTCCCTTAACCTTCACCCCAGTAACTTGCCCCATGAGGTCTTTTTTATGACCTAAAATTATTGATGTTTCTCTTCAGGCAACGATCCCTGAGCAACTAAATCTGAAGATTATAAAAACATCTGAGCTAGAAAAGCCCTTTAACGTGTCTTAAATTGAACCACTCACATCCCCCTTCACTGCAGGGGTATTACTTTCCTATCTGTAGATGCAGATGTCTGATGGATACCTGGATCTGCTCCCTAAATCCTGTGTCACTTCCCACTTTTTTTGTGTTGTTTTTAATAAGCAATTAATAAATTAAAAATAAACATACAAAATTTATATTAAAATTAATACATAAAAATAAATATCATATATAAAACTATGAACACACAATATATTATACAACATATAATGTACTA
>VYXB01001579.1:1084584-1114389 GCA_013397135.1 Pachyramphus minor | reverse complement strand
GCAGAGCTCACAGCTTGCTCCATAATTGGCTGTTTTCCCAGTGCTTCTTCACTCCATCCCCCTTTCCCTGTGCTTGTGCTTGGCATTTCAGTGCTGGCAAAGGAGACTTCTTTAAGTTGTGGTGCTGCAGCAGCACCTGCCTTTGCCGAGCTCTTGAGGATCTGTGACAAGCATTAGTTTATGTCAGAAAGGTGGCTTGCAGAGATGCCCTGAGATCATATTTCAAATGCAAAGCCTTGGGCAGATGCTGTTGGCCACCTGTCAGGCTCTTGAACTGTCTTTTGCCAACAATTCTATTAGAAGGGTGTTGATAGGAAAGGTTTCAGAGTGCTGGGAATCTTGGAGTGCTGAAAGCCAGTATTGGGTTGACCGTGTCACTAGATGTGCTGAGCCAACATCTCTTTCTCTCTGCTCTGGCAGCATTTCAGGCCTGTGCTGCTCCCTCTAACCTACAGATAGTCACTGAATGGTTTGGGTTGGAAAGGACTTTAAAGCGCATCCACCCCCTGCCATGGGCAGGGACACCTCCCACTAGCCCAGGTTGCTCCAAGCCCTGTCCAACCTGGCCTGGAACACTTCCAGGGATGGGGCAGCCACAGCATCTCTGGGCAACCAGTGCCAGGATCTCACCACCCTCACAGGAGGAATTTCTTCCCCACATCCCACCTAATATGATCCTAAGGGTGAAATTCAGAAGGGTGACTGTTGATCCAGAGCTGGACCATTCCTTTGGAGTCTATGCACCAAAGCAGACAGAAGGCCAGAGGGATGAGGATGCCAAGAAGTCTTGTAGTAGGGTTGCCTAAATACACACATTTGGGGTTTATTTCCTGTAAAACATACTTTCATAGACTTTTCTAGAGCTCAAATACCCTCAGCAAAAAATGCAAACCTCACTTCTTCTCCCAGTTTTTCCACAATAATTTAAAGAAGAAAAAGAAAACACCCCACAAGAAAAGTGCTGTGTGAAACAAAAAATGAAATGAAACAAAAGAGAGGTGAAATATTTATACTCAAGCATTGTATTTTGTAAAAGTGCCTGTTGGCAAGGGTCAGGAGGAGGATGCTGGGTTGACAGACTCTGAAATTCTGCTGCTGATATCAAATGCTGGAACTCAGTACAATATTTACAATGCTAATTTTCTATTGCAGTTCATAAATAACTGTGGAATACGTAATAAGGGGATTTTGCAAAAGTAAAATTGAACCAGAAGGTAAGTAAGGGGGAAAAAAAGGTATTGCCTCTAAAATATCCCTGTTTTGTCCCTATTCATGCCTCAGCTTTCCCACGAAGTGCTCTTCTACCATCTTCCCCCTCCCAGGTAATGTCACCTGGTGTGGAGTATGATTTTTTCTTTCAGAAGGAAAACCCCATTGTTCAACATCTTCCTTTGCTGAGTTATGCCAGTGACACCTACTTTGACAGGGTCTTCAGAGTTTCCTCTTATCTGACTAATAAGAGATGATGAAAACCGTGATTCATTAAAAACCCCACAGATAATCATCTGAGCAAATGCAGCATGTATCTGTAAATGTAGCTGAATTTTCTTAAATAACAACTACACCTCAAACAAATGGTTTAATCTCAAGGCTCCACCTTGTGGCAATGTAAAGCAAAGACACTGATTGGGAAATTAATGTTTGTTCTCTCTAATATTTGTTCTTCCTTAATTTCTCCCGGTTCTTCTGTAATAACCTCGTGGTTCTGCTCACTCAGGTACAGTTTGATTTAACACCCTTGAAGGCGTAGAGCAGCATTCAGATCTGTGGTAATTATTAAATATCCCAAGTATCCCAATTTTCTGAGTGTGCCTAATATCTTTGTGTGTGTTTGTAGGAAAGTCTCTTGCAAAAAGGTAGGATTTGGCATCAGTTTTGGGATCATTTAGTTTCACTAAGTCCTTCATTTAGAATTGTACCAATGATGCAAAGCAGAGAAAAGGTGATATTATCGCTATGAGAGACTTTTGATCTGTCAAGAGAAACTGTAATTAAAAAGATGGTTTACAAGGGGGAAGGTGTAACCTGATTTTTGATCACTTAAAAGAAATTCTGATTAAAAAGATCATAGAATCACGGAATCATAAAGGTTGGAAAAGACCTTCGAGACCAAGTCCAACCTGTTCCCAACCTGCTCCTGCTGCTCCAGCCCCTTCCCAGCTCCGTTCCCTTCCCTGGACACCCTCCAGCCCCAGCTCCGTGCCCTGTCCCGCAGTGGGACAGGTGGTCCTGCCTTGGCCAGATAAAGCCCCAGCTTTCCCTTGGCTTTCCCTCGGGGCGAAAGGAGAACAGCTGCTCCTTATCTGCTTCCTCCAGCTCCCCCCTGGCGAGCTTCTAGCAGGATGTCCTGGGCAGGAGAGACATCACCCGTGGGTGCTCCCTGCCTGTCATCCACCCCAGCCAGCCGTGGAGCCCTGGGAGCTCCGGGATGGTGAAGGTGCAACTCCTGGGTTGGGCTGTTCCAGCTGCTGGTTTTATCACAGTAAATTTTTTACAAGGGACATGCCAAGGGAAAATGGCTTCCCACTATCAGAGGGCAGGGCTAGATGGGATATTGGGAAGTAATTTCTGGCTGTGAGGGTGGGGAGGCCCTGGCACAGGTTGCCCAGAGAAGCTGTGGCTGCCCCATCCCTGGAAGTGTCCAAGGCCAGGTTGGACAGGGCTTGGAGCAACCTGGGATAGTGGAAGGTGTCCCTGCCCCATGGCAGGGGGTGGAACTGGATGAGCTTTAAGGTCCCTTTCAACACAAACCATCCTGAGATTCTGTGATTCCGTGAAAATTCTCTTTCATGATTCAGGGAGCAAGGCATAATCTCCCAAGCAATTTCTTAGGTCATCATGTTGGATATCTCACTGATAACAGCTTCTGGCACTGTTGTGAGCTGAGCACCAAAAATTTATCACTGAGTGCTCAGGCAGCTCCTGCCTTTGCTAAACATGTGGAGAACCACTGCAGTCTGAGGGGGGGTAATTGTAGCGATTCAGAAGCATTTACAAACTGGAACATTGTTCTGCTCCATGCCTTTTTATTTTTTCCTCTTCCAGCTCCAATGTCAGGTCCCTAATGAATGCAGCATGGGGTGGTATTGGGTTTAAAGCAGTGCTTTCCTGTTGCTGTTCCTTACATGTCGGTCGCACCCTTAATGATCTTCATAGGAAATATTTACTTTGAGGAGTTTGCTTCTCAGTACTGATCACTAAACCAAGTGATCAAAACCAGGCAAGGCATGGCTTGCTCTCCTATGACTTCAGTTTTTCCTGGAAAGAAACTGGAACACAAAAAAAACCAAATTTTACTTCCAAAATTAATGCAAATCAGCTTGAAAATCATCTTGTCCCAATAAATGAACACTCCTTTCTTTCTTAGGCAGGCCAATATTAGCTTTTAAGGGAATAGAAACTCAAGGAAGAATAAACACTGGGGGAAAGGGAGGTCTGTGGTGGGTTCCCATCCCTAAAAATATATGGCCTATTGCTTCAAAAGCTTTAAAGGTGCTTAATTAGCTTTCAAACTCCAAACATTTACTTTAGATGCTGATGTTTCTTTGCTCTCATGGTATCTGGTCTGATCATAGAACCATAGAATCCTTTAGGTTGGAAAAGACCTTAAAGACCACCCAGTCCAACCATTAACCCAGACCCACCACCATATTCACCACTAACCTGTGTCCTCAAGTGGCACATCCACTTGTTTTTTGAATACTTCCAGAGATGGAAAACCTTTTCCATGAAGAAATTTTTCCTAATATCTAATCTAAACCTCCTCTAGTGCAACCTGAGGCCAGGTGACAGGTGCTGGGGTGGTTCCCAGCAGGACCCTCCCAGGGAGATGCCGTGGAGCACAGAGAATTTTGCTCCTGCTGCCTTCAAACACATCAGCTCATCTGAGACAGGTAGACATCCAGTTCCGCTGCTGAGTAATGAGACAAGGAATGTGTTCAAGCTGTTGGGTAAACCACTGTTGTCTCTAAGAGATTCCTATCCTATGCTTTCCTGGGCAGGACAAGTCTTGTGGGCTCATCTTGTGCTTGCTGCTCTTTCCCTTCATCTGCTGAGCTGGGATTTTTAATAGTGGGGTTGAGTTTTCTTTCATGTGTTTTCCCGTTTAATTTGTTACTGATTAATTATTCATCAGTTTCATGTTAGCTGGAATTTTCTATGTGTTTTCCCTGTTTACTGATCCTTGATTTCCTGTGATGCCATGTACCGTGTTCTGTTTGTCGCTGGGCTGTGCTGCAGCAATGGAAGTTCCAGGGATGAGGCTCCAGGGGTGCAGCAGCAGGGATGTTCTGACATGTACCAACAACTCTTGGGCCTACCCCACCTCTATGGCCCTGGGATCAACTCCCAAAGTACTCTGATGCTGAGAACAGGCAGAGTTTATCTAAAGGGGTGTCTTTCGGGGGAAAACCACCACCCTGACCTTGCTCAAGTTGTCTTTTGCCATTGTCAGTGTCCCCATCTTGGTATTACAGCACTCCCAAATTGTAGTGAGCCTCCAGCCACTGCCTGGGAGCTGCTGAAATCTCTGGGTTACTGCCACGCCTGCCTTTATTTTGAAGAACTACTCTAGAGGCTCTTCCCAGGAGAAAACTTCCTGTTAAAATGGGCTTTTGGTGGGTGGCCCCTGCAATAAATCCCTGCCATGGGTAAAAGGGTCACTTTGGAGTCTGAAGTTTGAGAAGCAGCTTGAAGAATCCCAACCATCTTCTGGCTCAGCAGCCTCATGAATGACCAGAGTACCAACACCTCTGTTTTATTGGCAATGCCACTCTCATGTTCCTGTTCTCATGTTCCTCATGGTTCTTGTTCCATATAGACTTGGGAGTGCTTGGAATGCTGTTTTCACCTCCTGCAGTTTCCTTGCCAGAGTTTGAGCCCTTGAGGGGAACATGCTTGTCCCTGGGCTGACCTGTCTCCACAGTCCTACCTCTTGTCCATCTCAAATCCTCACTCTCTGCAGTCTCAAAGTTGGCAGAGTGTTGCTATTCCCTCTTTTTCTGGTATCCCCATGGGCAGCAATAGCAGGGATCCAGGTGTGTGGGTGCAGTAGTGCTGGACCATCTGCATCACCCACAGGTGGGTGCTGAGGGTGGAGTGTGAGCACCCACCTCTGGATCTGTGTCCCGGTGATCCCTGACTGACCTCTCCCAATGTGATCCCTGACCAGCCTGTCCCAACCTTTTCAGCCCTAAATTCATCTTTCACTGAGTTTTCTCCCTGTTGTCTTCACCTGCTGCTGCCCGAGGGCAGATATCTGCTATTTCTCCATGACTGAATCCCAGAATCACTGAGGTTGGAAAAGCCCTCCAAGATCATGCAGTCCACCCTGTGCCTGATCCCCACCTTGTCCCCCAGCCCAGAGCACTCAGTGCCACGTCCAGTCCGTCCTTGGACACCTCCAGAGATGGGGACTCCACCACCTCCCTGGGCAACCCCTTCCAGTGCCTGACAACCCTTTCCCTGAGGAAATTCTTCCTGTTGTCCGAAATGATGAAGCTTTGAGCCTTTCAAGAGATCCCTCTGCTATTTGCAATAGAGTTTGCAGTTTCGTTTTATTACATTGTCAATAAAGCTACAGGGCATAATTACACCCCAAAATTCTGCAGACTTGAAAGCCCAGCCACCACTCCCTTGTTCTCCATGAGCTGTAACTTAATGCAAACCCCTCTGTCGTTCTCCATTTTCTAGTTCTTTCATTCACTCCTGCTGAGTAATTAAAAATGGCTTATAAATAAACACGGGGGATGATTTCCGAAATGTTCTGTATTTCCTTGCAAGGCTGGTACTTCTGTCATTGGCCCACTTAAGTGGTTTTGAAAGCTTGTATAGAGGTTCCTTTTACAATGTATTTGAAGTTTGTAATCCTGCTTAAATACACAAAAATAGGAAGGATTAACAAACTGCCACGCTGAGGCCAAAAGAAGACAGAACTAAAAGCAATCAAGGAGCAGCCTATCAGATACATGAAATAAATTAGGGGAAAAGTGGAAAACTGTCAACAAAAATAATATGTTATGGATCCTCAAGCCTTTGTGTTTATGCTAGAGGGAGCCTAAAATAATCTGTGGTTTCTGATGCTTGATTTAGTTTTCCACAAGCCTAATTAACACCAGATTAAGTTTGCTGCCACTATAGGTTATTGCTGAGACTGACAAATCCTTGCTGTTTATTTGTTTCCTAAAAAAATGACTGGAGGCAATAACAGCATGACACAGTCATTAAGGTTGAAAACAGTGCTGTAATATTTGTCTTTATAAACTTCATGTTTAGGAGAAACCCCCATGACTTTCCATATTAAATTCTAGCCCCAGAGTCCTTACAGAGGGAAAAATCCCACTGATCGAGTGTCCCATTGATTTAAGGTACAGCCCTGTGAATTTTAGCTAAAAATTATGGGTTTGCTGGACTAGGTGGGTTGTTGCAGATGTTTAAAGTAACTCACATGCTCTGGGGCTTGGCCAGGTGTGGGCCAGTGGCTCAGGGAAAGGAGCTGAGCAAGGCAGGGACTTAGAGAGGGAAAATCCATCCTGATGGACATCGACCCATAATATGGATTTTTCTATGGAAAATATCCTGGAGTGACATNGGAAAATCCATCCTGATGGACATCAACCTGTAAAATGGATTTTTCTATGGAAAATATCCTGGAGTGGCATCAGCCATTAAATGACTCTGTCAATACAAATGTCACAACATCAGGATTGAACCTGATTCCCAGAAATAGGGATAGGACAAGGGGGAATGGCTTCAAACTGATAGAGAGCAGGGTTAGATGAGAGATTAGGAAGAAATTATCCCATGTGAGGGTGGTGAGGCCCTGGCACAGGTTGCCTAGAGAAGCTGTGGTTGCCCCATCCCTGGAAGTGTCCAAGGCCAGGTTGGACAGGGCTTGGAGCAACCTGGGATAGTGGACCTCTGATGCTTTTTGGGGACTGCACTGGGCTCTTGCAGACCCTCAGCCTCTAAAAAAATCATCCAGGCTGAGGGAACAGATTCCCTCTGTGTGTCTAAAATGTGGGATAGATGTAGATGAACAAAGACAAATACGGATTTTCACTGCAAGAAAGAGCCAACACAGTCCCCAGGTTTTCATCCTTGAATTTTCATTCCTCCAAAGCAAAGGTCAAAATACTCTTGTCTTGTGCTGACCTGAACCTGGACTATTTTTGGAAAGGCTGAACAGCTGAAGCGCCTGTTCAGTGACACAGCTGGAGATAAACAGAAAGTCCTAAACCAGTGCAAATATCAGATGATGAGGGGCAAGTGTCAAGATTTAGTGGCTTTCTGCTCCTCTCTGCTCTGCTATAAATCACTGATGGCAGCAGCTCCCTGAAGGTCACACTGGCTGAGACCTTTCCCTGGCTACGAGACAATGAGATGACACCTTGGAGCATCCAAGGATGTTCAGGGTCCATGATCCTGCACAAACCTGCTAAGTGTATCTTATAGTGTGTCTGAAATTCACCTTTAAAATTATTTTTTTGCAGCAAACCCCTCCTCCAAATTTCTTTGCCTTGAAAAAGCTCTTGCTGTGTTTAAGCAGCACTTGGGGAGCAACTTTTGCAGTGCTGCACTTCATCATGCCCCAAAATATTGTTAATTTTGCTGTTTAGTGAGTAAGACAGGCCTGGGCTGTGGAGCCATTTGGATTCAATAATCCACTTCCAGACCTCCTTAGCCTGGATTTCTCGACCAACTGTGTGAGGATTTATTGTTTGCTGGCTGTAGGTGAGTTACTACAGGGAATGCCAAGGAGGAATGATGCCTTTCCTATGGCTGGAGAGAGTCCACAGCTGGGGCTGGGGCTGTGTCAGCAGGTGCCTCCTGCTGCAGGGACACCATTTCCTTCAAGATGAGGGAAAAAAGACAAAAAGCCATTTTGGAATGTTTAAATCACACAAAATGCGACTTGCATTAAAAGAGGAAGGTGATTATTTTGGAATGGCTTTCAGAGGGAAAACTCCCAATGTCCTGAGCAGATGCTATGGAGATTTTTCCTTGAAGATATGTTCTCAGAGGCCGAGTTCTCCTCTTTGCCCTCCCTCTTGGCTCCTGAGCTGCTCTCTGTGGCTCTCACGTCACGTCACAGCAATTTCCCTCCTTCCCAGCTGCTGCATCCCGACTGGAGCAGGAAAACCACGGAGCCTCCTCCTGCTTCCCCTGTAGGATGTGAGGCTGAGGCAGCCCTGGCACGGCTTGGAGGACATGAAGGATCCAGCCCCACCAAAGCCCAGGGTATTTTGGAAACCCAAGATCCTACAGCTGCCTCTGCTGAATATGAAATATTTTGGTTGTGTTTATTCACAGCCTCAGAAATGAGCAGCTGAGACACAGAACCGAGGCAGAGGGGTTTCCCTGGATGCACATGTGGATTTTAAATCCCATTCCCATCTGCCATGGAGGACAGCGCAGCTCAGGGCAGGGGTCAGTCCCTTTTTCCCCACTTCCTTCCCTTTCCCCAGTTCCTTTCCTTTTTCTCCACTTCCCTCTCCCCAGATCCTTTTCCCACTTGAATGCCTTCTGCCTCCTTCCCCTTCCCCAATTCCTTTCCTTTTTCTCCACTTCTCTTACTTTTTCTCTATCTTCTCTCTCACACTTTCTGTCCTCTTTCCCCAGTTCTTTTCCTTTTTCCCTGTTTCACTTTCCCCATTTCCTTTCTTTTTCCCCATTTCCCTCTCCCCCCCTTCCCTTTCCAGGGAACTCTCCTGGTTCCAGCAGGGAGGTTGTCCCAGCTGACCCACAGATGGTCCCTTCCATGATTCCAAGACCATCATGCTGTGACAGAGGTCGGGATGGTCCCCCCACGGCTGTTCCCCATCCCTCAGACCTCCCCCTGTGCCTCTGACTTATTCCAGAGCTTTGCCATGAGGTGGATTAAGGTAAAGGAGATTTGGGGGATATTCAACTAAATCCTAAATCCACGTCAAAGTTCCTTCTTCTGCTAATCCAGATTTATCTCTGGATCACGGCGCCTGAGAGCAGGACTCAGGTGTTTGTGAGCACCACGAGCTCAGTGATGCCTCAGGTAAAAACATGTTCCAGAGGGACATATTATATGGGACAACATCCCACAGAGACAATTCCTGCAGCCCTTCCAACCCAGTGTCACTTGTTCCCTGCCGTCCATCCCACAGAACGGTCCCTGTGCTCCATCCCTTTGTTAATTACCATGGAAATTTGATAATTTCATCTGAAAGGAGAGTTGAGGAAAACTCAGGAAGGGCTCAGATTACTGAAAACTGGAAAAAATTAATCTTGATTAAAGCCCTTCCCCCAGGAAAATAAGGACCTCCTGAACTCAGCCAAGGGCTGATTGCTCGGGAGCGGCTCTTTGGGAAGAACCGAGCTGGAATGAGGCCACTTGGTCCTAAACAGCTTCAGAAAAGGGAGGAAAAAGTCCCTTTGAAGGTGTCATTTTGTGTGTTTTTGGCTCCATCCCGCTCGGGGGAAGTGCCAGAATAGGGATATTTCCTTCCCATGGCCATGATGGTCCCGTCAGTCCCACAGGGTTCCCAGGAGGGAAAACAAGCATGGGGCACCAAAGGTGGGTTCATTCCTCTCTTTAATTAAATACTGTTCTTATTTCCATGGAGACCCCTTTGCCTGACAGTTCACAGAGCACACACGATGTTGGCTCTTCCCAGTGACTCCACCACACCCTGGGCAGCCTCTCCCAGGGCTTGACAACCCTTCTGGGGGACACGTTTTCCCTGATAGCCAACTAAACCTTCCCTGGCACAAGGTGAGGAAACAGGCTGTTTCCTCCTGTCCTATTGCTTGTTGCCTGAGAGAAGGGGCTACCCCTCAACTGGTGGTTGTAGAGATCTCAAAATCCCTGAGGTTGGAAAAGCCCTCCCAGACCATCAAGTCCAACCTGTGCCAGTTCCCCACCTTGTCACCCAGCCCAGAGCACTGAGGGCCACGTCCAGATAACAAACATCCCCTCCTTGTGTCCATGACATTGCTGATGGTCCACACTTGGTCCTCCTGATATCCCATCCCACCTTTGCACAAGCATCCTCCACTGCTCCCAATGCATCCCAGAAGGACATCTCGGGGGGCTCCACTTCCCCTGGACCTCATTATCCCATTGACAGCAGCCAATATCTCCCTGCCCAGGAATGTATTTACTCATGGGCACATAAGTAATTCATTTCTCAAATTGAATTATCTGACTATGGAGATTGTGTGTTTTGATTGTGTCGCAGCACTTCTGAAACCGACTTAGAATTGATAAAAGCCAGATGGGAAGCGGAAACAGGTCATTTCATGACTCTTTAAATGTTTAAGTTGGTTAACCCTTGTACTGCACCAGGTTTGAAGTCGGGCTGGAGTGTGGAAGCAATTTGTTGGTGAGTTTTCAGGATGCAAAGTGGGCTGGGAGTGCTCGCCTGGTTCTGCGCCAGAGGGAAAGGAGTCTCTGCAAGGGCTCCTAGGAGGGAAAAGTGCTTAGAAGAGAGATGTGTCATCGTGGGAGTTGTTAGAATTCTAAGAGAATGGGGCAAAATCCCAACTGAAGGGTGTTTGGATCCAAGGAAGGTTCCTGAGGGTGTGGGATGAGCAGCAAATCACCCAGGGAACCCCGGTTGTGGGGATGGCAAAGCCCAGCGAGTGAGTGGACAACAGAGGCCATGAACAGGACTTAATTTGGCTTTAAGTGTGTTTCAACAATCAGAAAATCAAGGAAGTGAGGAAACACATGAGGAATGGCTTTTCAAGGCAGCTGGTCCTGGGGAGGACGAGTCCAGCGCCGTGATTTGTGCTGTGAACACTCACTGTCACGTATGAATGGAGCAAACACCCAAACTCACTGTGTTCCTCTGTTCTGTCTTTAATCTTTCATATTATTTTTATATGATCATTTTCCAGAGTGTATTCCCTGTGCTGCCATGGGCTGAGACCAGGACGGCATACAGCACAACTTCCCAGCTCGGCCACACAGGACTCAGCCCTGAACCCAAACCTTCCAAAATATCTCTCAGTGCAATTAGACCCCACCTCAAATTCCCTGATAATTAAAGAAGAACATGACATGAGGGCCCATCTTTGGGATGTGCAGCTGGAGGAGGGGGTGGATTCTGGGGCACATCTGTGTCAAATCCCGGCCCAGCTCTGGTTGCAATCACCTCGCAGGTGCTGGGGCTGTGTTGTCTTCGCCTCTTGCTGCATCCCCAACACACACCAGAGCTCTTCCCTCCGTGACAAGTCTCCTAAATTAAATTGCCTCTAATTGGTTTAGGGTTCTGCTTCTGCTGCGTTCACATCTCGGAACATGGAAAACTCTCCAGCCCCGAACACTTTTATGATCCCGGTTTCCATCTCGCTCATATTTTCCAATTTAGTTTCCTGTTTTCCGGTTGCCAAAAACACGCATCAGCAAAGAGTAAGATAATTCACATACCAAGTGTTTGAAAGGATTGTTTCAGCCCAGAATTTAGGGAAAATCTGATATTTTTTGATCCTTGCTTCCCCAGCAGATGGATTTTTATCACCGATTATGGACATGGGGAGGGAGTCCAATGGTTGCATTCCTGCCTGGATTTTGATCCATAATTGCAATACAATATTTTTTAAATCCCACAGAAGTGGATTTCCTATCGTCATGAGCTCAAAAATATTTCATTACAGGGCAAAAACAACAAGGAAGCTGGAAAAGGGCAGGGAAATGGCTCTGGGATGGGAAAATCTCACTCTGTCTGGAGTTATTCCTTCCAGGGCTCAAATCAGAGAAAAAAATGTGTGGTATTGGGAAGGGTAATGAAGGGAAAAATCTTTGTGCTGGGGAATAAAGCCAAGGCAACTTCCCCGTCTCCGGATCTCCCATCCTGACCATTTTCCATGTATTTGAGCTCTTAATCTGCCTGTGCCTGGACTGTTCCTTCTCTGGAGATGCAGCCCTGGAGATGCAAATGTGGGGGAGTTAAGAGCTCAAAATTTTGAAAAGCTGCTGATTCAAACCTAGAGGGATGTTGGAATAGTCCCACTGGGAATATTTTCCCTGGGGAGATGCTGGTGGAACATCCTGGCTGGGGCAAGCGGCTCCTGGGTGTCAAATCCCAGGTAAATAACTAATAATTGATTTTCAAATCCCTCCAAGTCAGGCTGGTTCACTCAGGGATTTGATAAATGGCAACATTTTCTGTTAGTCTGATTTTTTTTAAATATAGGGAAAAATGGAAATTATTTACATTTTCTCAGGAGCAGCCAGGAACCAGCGTGTGAAGGAAAACCTGGAAAAGGGAAAGGGGGGATTTTACAGTACATGGAAATATTCAGTGTCTGGAGAAGGCAGGGATAGATTCCCATCTCCTACCCTCGACCTGTCCTGCTCCTTGGAGGGGGATTTGGATCAACAAAGAACAAAAAAAAGAGGAATTTTGAGTTTTCCAAGCCTATGGATCACCTTGCTCTGTGAAGCTCCAGGAGGGTGGGATAGGGGTTTACTGGGGATGAAGCAATTCCTGCCAGGACAGGCTGCAAAGGAGAAAGAAGAGGAGAAAAGAAAGAAAAGAAAAGAAAAGAAAAGAAAAGAAAAGAAAAGAAAAGAAAAGAAAAGAAAAGAAAAGAAAAGAAAAGAAAAGAAAAGAAAAGAAAAGAAAAGAAAAGAAAAGAAAAGAAAAGAAAAGAAAAGAAAAGAAAAGAAAAGAAAAGAAAAGAAAAGAAAAGAAAAGAGTGAAAAAGAAAAGAAAAGAAAAGAAAAGAAAAGAAAAGAAAAGAAAAGAAAAGAAAAGAAAAGAAAAGAAAATGAAAATAAAGTAAGTAGACAGGGATAGACTAAAACAAAATAAAACAAATTAATAAAGTAAAGTAAAATAAAATAAAAAATAGAAAAGAAAAAATAAAAGAAAAAGTACAAGAAAATAAAAGAAGAAAAAATTATTTTAAAAAATTATTTTTATCATAAAATGATAAAAATAAATTGACTGGACTAGACTAAAATAAAGTGAAAAAAAAGCATAATTAATTAACAAATGAAGGAGCAAGTGATGGGCTTTGCTGGTCAGTGGCCACCTCTGAAGATCCTCAAAATTTTATAGTAGCATTTGGGACTGATTTGGGACAAGTATAACCCAAAATCGACGCTACTTCACCTCCTCCAACCTATTGCAATGATCAACTTTAATTAATCAGCAAAATAATAAATAAAATAATCAGAAACAATATTAATTAAAATGTAGCTTTAGAGGAAAAAGGCAGAGAAAGTCCAGGTTGGTACCATGGTTTTTGCAGGGTAATTTTTATCCTCGTGGTTTAATTTAATGCAGTTAATTCAGATTTACACTGGGAAGCCCAGAATCAGGAAGAAAAAGACATAAAATAAGGATGGAGAAAGGGAGAAAAGTGGAATAATTTCAATTAAAAAGAGAGGAACCGGCTGAAAAACTCTTACAATATACATGTGTTTTTGGGAAGTCTGGGAAGTAACAATAACCATTTTTATTACAGGATGTTCCAATCATTTCCTTTTAATAAATGAAATGAACAAGTCGTTTTATGCAAATATTACAGTGTAACATAAAAACAATAAAAGTTGATGCCTAAAAAAAGAGCAGGTGATTAAAAAATAATTATTTCACTGAATTTTGGTTGAGAGAAGGAGGGAGAAGGGGGAGAACTCAGCTCTCCCAGCCCCATCTGAGCTCCCTCGACTGCTGTAACTTCACTCATCCCCTCAATATCATCATTTTTATGATGCAGCCACATCCCTCTGCTTGTAAAAGCTCTAAATCACTCACTCCAGCAATTAAATCAGGGATAATTCCTTTTCCCTGACATTTTCTATTACATGGCTTAAAACAAATAATTTAAGAGAAGTGTCATATTATTGAGTGATTATTAAAATGCAAATTAAATAATAACCAGAGTTAAATAAGCCCTGAGAGTCAGCAGCTCTCAGAGGCAAACATTTCCCCTTTGTATTTCGGGAACATTAATTAATTTTCTATATTTTCCAATAAAACTTTTCAGTGCAGAAATTGAGAAGCCCGAGGTCTGTCCCTGCTGTTTGTTACCACGAGGGGAGTCAACGACAGCGGTTCCGTCCTCACCCTGTGCCAGCGATGGTATCAGCACTGCTGAGAATAATTTTATTTCAATTTAAAACTCACAGGTCTTCTCATTAAACCACTTTGTGTATAAAATACTTTCTATATAGGGAGGGGGAAAAAAAAAAAAAAAAGGAGAGAAAGAGAGAAAATTAATTTCCTTCACCCTGCTCGGGTTTCAGAGGAAATTCCACGTTACCACTCAAGAGCATCCACAAGAGAAAACAGGGAGACAGGAATCCTTTATTTTTTTTCTGATCGTAAAAATAACCCCAGTGTGGTGTTGTCTCCCCTCGGCTGAGCGGGATGGGATGGGCTGCACATGCTGCCTTTGGGGTTCGCTGGAAAACTATGTTTACCAGAAACCAATAAAGCAGAAGATTTTGTATTTCCATCCCCCCGATCCCCCCCGTGTTGAGCTGCTGGAGCAGCGAGCATGGCAAGGAAACGGCCCCGGAGCGAGGGCAGAGCCGGCGAGATTCGTGTGATGCTGCAGGGAAATCAATCGGCTTCTGGCAGGATTTGGAGGCTGAGGAAAAGCAGGATCTTGCCTCAAGATGGCAGGAGGGAGACTTGGATCGGCTGCGGGGTGGGATGAGACCGCCAGAGTTCCGGGATGTGCGCAGTGCTGGCACTACCTGACAGCCCGGTGTCAGCACTCTAAAACCCAGGGTTATCACCCCAAAACCCGGGATTAGCATCCCCAAATCCCTGAGTTAGCATCCTCCAGACTGCAGTNCCCCCCCCCGGGCCCCCCCCCCCCCCCCCCCCCCCCCCCGTGCTAATATACCCGAAATTTCAGTGTTATCTCCCCCAAATCCCAGTGTCAGCACCCCTCAAACACCTGGGGTAATATCCCTCAAACCCTGGTGTCAGTACCTCCCCAAACCCCAGTGTTAATATCCCCCAAATCACAGTGTTACCACTGCCAAGCCCCTGGATTAGCATTCCAAACCCCTGAACTAGCATCCCCCAAACCCCAGTGTTAATATCCCCCAAATCACAGTGTTACCACTGCCAAGCCCCTGGATTAGCATTCCAAACCCCTGAACTAGCATCCCCCAAACCCCAGTGTTAATATCCCCCAAACCCAGGTGTCAGCAACCCAAAACCCCAGTCTAAGCAATCCCCCAAACCCCAGTGCTATCACCTCCAAACCCCAGCCTTAGTATCCCCCAAAACCTGGTCCCACGGGTTGGAAAAGCCCTCTGAGCACATCAAGTCCAACCATTCCCCAGCACTGCCCAGGTCGCCCCTGCCCCGTGTCCCCAAGTGCCACATCCACAGGGCTGTTAAATCCCACCAGGGATGGGGACTTCACCCCTGCCCTGGGCACCTGTGCCAGGGCTGGACAACCCTTTCCATGAAGACATTTTTCCTAATATCCATTCTAAAGGTGTGTCATCTGTCCTCTTCCTGGGAGAGGGCGCTGACTCAACATGGAGCTGTGACAGGAAGAGGGTTTTGGAAGTAAACGGATTAATATTGGATGAGGGGAACCCAATTTTAAACTAACATTTAAAAGCATCTTTCACCCAGGCCCTGGTGTCAAATGAGGAAGGTGAAGCTGCTTTTTGTGAGGTGGCTCTTGCAGGAGGCTAAACTTGAACTTAAACTGCCAGAGGATGGGTTTAGTTGAGGTATTGGGAAGGAATTCCTGTCTGTGAGGGAGGTGGGGCCCTGACACAAGTTGCCCAGAGAAGCTGTGGCTGCCCCATCCCTGGAAGTGTCCAAGGCCTGGTTGGATGGGGCTTGGAGCAACCTGGGATAGTGGAAGGTGTCCTGCTCATGGCTGCAGGTGTGACTGGATTGTTTTTATGGTCCCTTCCAACCCAGACCACTCTGGGAGTCTGTCTGGGAGCAGATCCTGGTGCCCAGGCAAAACTGTCCTGTTTGCACAAACTCCTTCCCAGGGAAGCAAACTGCACATGACAAGTATTTGATTATGGTTTATAGCTAAGAAAGAAAAAAAAAAAAAAAGAAGACAAAATAAACCTCAACTCCACAGGAAGGACTCACTTCAAGTCTTGGAAACTCTAAATTGAGCAGGTTGATGAGCCTTGGCTTCCCAGTGTCTAAAAACCTACCTAAAAATCAACCCTTCAGGAGCTGATTTGGTCATGGAGGATGGAGGAGTTGCTAATCCCACATCCCCTTCCATGTGAAGAGCCGGCCTGGGAGTGTTGTATCATTTGTTATTAATCATATCCCCTGTGTGCACCCAAACTGTGCCTCATTTCATGTGTCCGGCTGTGGGGGCATCGTGTGCCACGGCCCATCTGGGCCTCGTTTGAAGCCCCTCCGAAGCACAGGGGTCCATGTGCAACTGATAAAGGCCAATTTGGGGTGGCTGGGGGGGTGGGGGCACTGCTCCCCAGGCAAACCCAAGAAGGACGCCCTATATGTTTTCTAAGTGCTAAACCCAAGGGAAATTACTTCATCAAGCCCCGCTCCAGAGCCCAGTAATGAGGGCTGTGATGTAGCCAGTGTTCGACCATGTTGACTTTACAGTACTGGAATTAATCCATGTGCATTGCAGCTCGGTGAAATCACTTCCAGCCCGCAGCGGCTCCGGGGCTGACTTCATCCTTGCAGCCCCAGATGCAGAGCCCTGGGAGTCAGGAGATCAGGGAGAGGCCCAAGAGCCTGCTCCCTGTGCACAGCAGTGGCTCCCTGTCCTCGTGGGGATGCTGGATCTGTCTTGGGGATGATTCGGACTCCACAGCTCCATGAGGCTCATTCCACTCCCTGCTCCCGTGGCTGTGCTTCCCACAGGGCTGCAGACAGGGGGATTTGCTGATTCACTCTCCCTTAATGAGATTATTCCCTTTTAACCCCTATAAAAATCCCCAGTAATCTCCCTGTGGCCACGGGTTGCTCGGGATGCACATCCAGGCCAATGCTCTCGGCCTTGTCTCGGGTTTCCTTGGAAAGGGGATGTGCCAACACAGGGCTTTCCCCACTGCCAGAAACACTGGCAGTCTTTTTGTCTGTTAAAGATGGACACTGGGGATTTTGGTGCTGTTTGGACCAGAAAAATTGAAGTGATGGTTGTGAGTGCCCTTCTGGGAGCTCATCCCAGCCCAGGGAGCATCACCATGGGTGTGTGCTCAGAGGAGATGAGAAATCCCTCCAGGCCTGCACATGCAATCCACTGCCCATCCCTGTTCCACCTCCTTTTCCTTCATCCCTCATTTTTTTTCCCATTTTCTCAGTAAAAATGCAGTCTTCTTTTCCTTGGTAGTGGTCACACAACTCTTTAAGTGAGAATCAGGAGCTTCTGCAAAGTGAACACCAGCCCAAACCCTGATTTTGGTGGTGCCTCATCAATCAAACAACACTGAGACCCTGTGGGGATGGATTCTGCCTTTCCAGGCTCTCCCTTGCTCCGTGCCTGCTGCCAGAGGCCAGGGAAAGGCGAAGTCCTGGAGACCCACAGTGAGAGGGTCCCCAAGTCAGGCGGGTCTGATGCTCTGCTCATGCCTCTGCAGCACAGGGGAATTAATGGGAATTCATGGATAATCAGCTTTCCGAGGAACTTCCTGGAGCTGTTTAAACTCCCTGTGGAAGCAGGATTTTGAAACATACATGAGGGTAATTCCTTAGATAAGCAAGAGGGTTCAGTACACCACTGTGGGCTGTGCTGCCCTGCTGGCAGGGGATGCCACCTTCATCAGGCTGCCTGGAACACTCCAGGGTGTAAGAAAAGTGCAAAATGTGAATATCCAAAAGGATTTATCAATCCTTGTATTCTAGCTGGCCTGTTTGCTGTCTTACCTAATCCCTGTCATGTAATTTAATTAAGTTTGTTTAATTTATTTTTTAAAAAAATGCATGTGGGACTAGTAAACTTAATTAAAAAAGAAATATTGTTAAGCAGCCTGATACAGCTATAATTTGATTTAAAGTACTGGATGATACCAACATTATAAATGTAAGGAGATCTGCCTTTTTCTTGGAAAAAAAAAAAACAACCTAAATGAACATAAAATTCTTCTTCATTTGAGCTGGGGTTAATTGTAAAGGTTTTCTTCCTCCTGTTCTGTGTCTTCAGGGCTTTTCCAAGCGGGGTAAGAATATTCCACCCTCAAACGAATTACTGCTTTGTGCTCTGCAACTCAGCCAGGTTTTGAAACCTTTGTTTGTGGAATGCAAAATCCTGAGTGCCCCAAAATCAGTGACAGAGCTTCCATGGATTTCAAAGGTACTGAGCATTAGGAATTATTTAAATTTGTTTGTGGAGTAATCTTCTGGATTTCAGAGAAGTTTCCACCCAGCACGAGTCAAAGAGATAGAAGTTGTCATCAGAACCTGTTGTTACGAACATTTATAATGTTATTATAAACATAATATCTGTCACAGAACGGGATATAACACGTAGTATTCCAAACTGTGCCTTGGATTCAGGCTTTTCCTGATTTAAATCTAAGCAATCTCCTCACGTTCGGCAGCCTCAGAGACAGACGCTGGATGCAGCGGATGCCTCCGTGACTCTGTGTGTCCCACTCCATAAAGCCTGGATATCCTGTGTTGCCCCTACCAAATCCTTCCCAAATCTCCCTGCTGGGGTCGGGCCGAGCTGCGGCCAGGGATTCACACTCTGAGAGAGAGAGAAAATACTTAGGAAGGCTGAAAACTATTCCCAGTGTCACAGCAGCGCTGCGGGATCAGGTACCGGGATGGAAACGGGGCTGGGGCTGGGGCTGGATGGCACCACCTCCCTCCCTCCAGCATTTGTAAAACCCAAAACCCTTCTCTGAAATCCAGGAAATTACTCCAGAAACAAATCTAAATGATCCCTAAAGTTGAAATCCATGGCACTGATTTCAGGTCTCTCAGGGTTTCTCATTCCACGAACAAAGGTATGGAAACCCAAAGACAAAAAGGCTTTTTCCTGGCAGCAAAGTTATTTTGTAGGAGCTGCTGGTTTTAACCTTTTCTCTGAATTATTTGCAGCGACATTCAGGACAGGCTGGGATGTAGCTGGAAGATGGGAATCTTGACTTTACAACCCTGAGCTCGGAGAAACCCCCTCCCTCAATGGTACAGAATCACTGGGACTGGTTATGGGCTTATTTATCCAAATGCCATCCACAGATGGACAAATCCCCAGGTGCCAGAGTTGTTCCAGTGCCAGTTTTGCACAAACTGTAACCAAAACTGAACAAACTGATGGCAAATTTCTGAACAAATGGTGAACAGTGGGACCATCACTATGTATATTTTATAGACTCTTTTCATAAGCCACGGGTGGAATTGTTCTGATGACACTCCAGGGTCATGGACAGGCTTAATTCAGTTCCACTTATTTTGATTTAAAAAGTTAATGCATATAAAAATTACAAAGGTTGAAGTTGTTACACTTTTCCCCTTCATTTTTTTTGCCAGTTTATTTTGCCTTTAATAATAAAGAACCATCCTGTTTTCCCCTCCTCCAGGGAAGGAGGACCTGGCTGACGGACACAGAGGAAAAGCCGGGATGCACAAGAAGGGAAACAAAACACTAAAAATATAAAAATATCATTTTCCTTCAACCCCCACTCAGTTGCAGCGATCTGAGCTTCAATTGCAGGGACAGAGTCCAAGCCAGCAAGTGTTCCAGGTTTGAATTTAACTTTCTCCCTTTAAACTCTAAATTTTATGTAACTTTATGACTGAGCTCCTGCAGCAGTGGCGGCTCCGGCACAGGCGGGATCCCAGCGGGAGGTTTGCAGCTCCCGGTAGAAGAGATTCCGTATTATTTGTGGAATGGAGACCTTGATAAATTAAAGCTTTTCTTGCTTTTTGTCTTGCAAATTATTCTCAATGTGCTCTTGATTTTTGGGAAAGTAAACAAACTGAGATAGTTTTCAAACTCGGGTTTGTTCGCACATCAAATAACGCTGGAGATCTGCAGGAGGGTTTGTGGGAGCTCGGGAAATAAAATCCAGGGATCCAGGGACTGAGCCATGGGCACCCCTGTTTCTGTCATTCAACTATATTTACCATCCACAAAATTAAGATTTATTATTATTATTATTAATAATAATAATAATAATAATAATTTTGACTAATTCTCCTAATTGTATTTTATTCTTTATATATATTACAGAGAAAAAAATCTCAGGGCTGCATTTTGAATATTTATTCCTTAAAATTTGTAGGAGAGAAGATCCAGTCCTTATCTCATAGAATCATGGAATCATTAAGGCTGGGAAAGACCTCTAAGATTATCAAGTCCATCTGTCAATCCAGCACCTAAACCATGGCTATGAATGACTGAATTATAACCTGGATAACCTGAATTATAACAATTAGAGGAAAACACGTTTTTCAATGTTCTTACCTCCATGCTCCTGCTGCCCAGCCAGGGTGACACAACCCACACTGGGCCAGGCAATGCCATGGGAGGGATGACTGGTCTTTCAGATGGAGAAACAATCGCTCCGAGGCAACTGGGATTCATCATTCCCAGCTGACTGAGCCCTGGTGGGAGCTCCAGTGAGCAGGAGGGCTTTCTCCATCAGGGAAAATATTCTGGCAGCATCTCCTGACCCATCTCCAGGGGGATTGTTCCAACTCTGAGCATCACTTGCCCACAGGATGCTCAGAGGATGCTCATGGCACTCGTGTCACTTCCCTCCATCTCCCCATCCCGTGGCTCTGCTCTGCCCAAGAGCTGGATATGAGAGATGCTGAGAAAATCCACCAGGACAGCACATTAAATAAAACACTTGAGTCCTTCCCAGCAAAGCAGTGCTGCAGCTGAGGCTTCACGATTCCTCGGTGGCTCCCTGAGTTTGCCGATCCTGGGATTGGGAATTGCAGGATGTGAGGAGCAGCAGCATTTGGTGTCCTCAGGGCCAAGTTTATCATGTTTTTCAGTGAATTGGATGAATTCTGTTCAATATGGAAGTGCTTTAAATTTGTGGAACGTGGGGCAATAAAAAAGAGCAGATGCACAGAAGGCAGAGATCCAGAAAAAAATTACAGCCCTTCTCCTTACAGATTATGGAAACCCCTTTGCCCCTACTCGTGCTCTGGGCTCTGCTGCCCCAGGAGGAGGGGAAAGAGGAGGGAAAAGTCCAAGTGGGATTTTTTCAACCCAAACTATTTTTCCTGGCAACATAGGAACCATCCAACCTTATGCTTTTGATGCCACTGCTGGAGGAGAAGCCAACCCTGCCCTGTTGCTTTGTTTGATGGCAATCTCACCCTAAACCTTCAACCATGGGAATGCTACTGAATTATAAATTATATGCCAACATGCAACATCCACCAGGTCCCCACAGGGCCCTTCTGCCACAGAGGGACAATTTACCCAGTGACTAATGGGCACAGACAAACTTGAGCAGCACTGAAAGGCAATATCAGCTCAAACACAACCAGATGTGCAAAACCTACACACAAAATCCACGGATAAAACAGGTTGCAGGGCCCAGATCAGACTCAGCTGGTACTTCCAGGTCTTGAAGGTTAGGAAGAGGCAATTTTTTGTGGATGAGCTGTAACCATGGCTCAGTGTTCTGGCCAGGGCTGGAAGGGCAGGTTGTTGAAAGCAGAAGCTCCACATCAAGGGCTGCATTTGAGATCTCGAGGCCGTGGTGCCCACAGGGCTTATGAGGATTTCAGGGCTCCTACCAGTGTCCTCCTGACAAGGCTTCTCAGGGATATTATCTCTATACTCCTAATTTTTAATTGCAGCTTATCTTAAGGGAAGGGAAAAAAAAAAAAAGCCCACACAAGGCAAAGAATGTATGGCACAAAACAAGGAAAACTATTTTGTCCCCTCCAAAGCTTTCCACCCTGCAGCATGGGCTCCAGCCAAGCGTGGGAAAACCCTGCAGATCAGAGTGGAGGATTTCACATTTTAGATAGAAGGATCTTCCCTCTAACACCTGCACACTTGACTTGATCAGTCCTGGGTGGAAAACAAAGGCTGGAGCACTGCTCCATGTCCACGATGGCTCTGGTGAACCCCAAAACTGTGCACGGGGTCTTGGAGATGGGAGAGAGCATCCTGACAGAGAAAAAAACATAGGAATGGTGCTGGGTGAGGTTGGCAGCCCCCAGGGAAGGGCTTGAGGAGCCCAACCATGGATGGGTCACCAAGAGCTGAGCAGGGGATGCTCCCTACAAGCCAAGGGCCCCTTTCCCTGAGGAAAGCCAAAGGATGCTCGGCTGGAGTCAGCTCTACCCTGAGCTACAGCTCTCCCACAGACCTTCCCATCTCACCTTGTTTTTACATTACTTGAGGACAGAGTGTGTTTCTCAGAGCAAATCCCCTGCTAATGTTGCTGGGATTTGGATTTATGGCCACAGGAGGTGTTGAGCCACCAGGCCAGACAGTTACTTGCTAATTTTCATGATTTGGAGTGTTTTTTGGATCTCAGCATAACTGTCCACAATCACAAGCAAGAGAAAGCCATAGGTTGAGCTGTTTCATACATTAAATCATTGCATGGTTTTCTTCTTCCCTTATTGGAAAAGATGGTTTGATTTGGGGCTGTGTAATTTACAGTCCACAGCCTGTGACCTGGTGCAGCCAGGAGGAAACTTTGGGAAGGGGGATAATACCGTGGAGACAGATTTTCCTCCTCTCTGAACCGAAATTCCAGGTTGACTAAAGCTGATTTTCTTCTACTCCAGCAACACCAGCCATCAATAGACTTAACTGACAGACTTCATGCTTGTTTTGCACACTCGGTGCTGCTGGGTGGCAAGTCAATCACACTTATTTATTAATTCAAAATTAAAACCAGAAAATCATATCCCTCCTCCCTAAGGGGATGGCTGAAAAAGCAGAGTCTCACCCAGCTCTGTGTGGGGAGTTCATGCGGTTTTAATTTCAAACACAAAGAGTCTATCGCTGGGCTTGGGGGGGGGTGACATCACCCTCCTCAGAAAATTTCATGTGGTTCTTTTTTCTTGCTTTTAAAGCTATTATTTTACATATCTGCCAACAGATATTTGTATTGGCAGATCCTACGGAATATTAAGATTGTATCTTTTCTGTTTAATTTTGAAAGGCGCTTCCTAACCCAAGTGCAAGCTCGCAGCTCAAAACCAGAGCGGTGCTCCAAAGATGAGTGAAAGCTTCCTTGCAAACCTCTTAATTTTTTGTCCTTCTCCCCAGTGCCTCAGCCTTTCCAAGCTTTTATTCTCATCCCTCTATATTTGCATCTAGGGCCATAATTAGCCATGTCAACCCAGGACAGGGTTGCAAAACAAAGTGGGTTTTGTTGCACCTGGTCGGTCTCGCCCAGGTATTGGGCTCAGTTTAAGGCCAGAGTTTGCATTTATCTTTACAGACAGGGATGGATGGAGAAGTCTAAACCTGTCCTAGGGCCAACTCCTCCAGCAAGAGCAGAGACAGCAGCGATGGAGAGAAATCAGTGGAAACTAAACAATTGGAAAAGCACTTTTCACCAGAGTGTCTCATCCTGGGTCAGCTCTTCCTGATGGAACAAGGACACAGCCTCCATGGGGGTTTTCTGGGACAAGTGTTGGTGCTCCAGACGCTCCTCCTCCTCACCCCAGTTCTTGGTGATCACAGGAGAATTTGGTCCATTTTTGCTTTCAGAGCAGGTGATGTGATCGAGGCCATCAAAGGACCCCGTGCACCAGTGCCAGGGGATGTCTCCAGAAACCCAGTTACTGTCTAAAGCAAGCCAGAACAGAGGCTGTATTTTGTAAGAATAACATCCTTTCCTCTCTAGAAAGGCTTTTTGCCCCCAGATTGCTGCCTGTGAGAGGGTCAGTGGAGTAAGGTCCTGCTTGGGGTTCCCAAACCCCCACGATGCTCCACAGCTGGACCCTGCCTGGCCTCAGTTCTGCCTGGCTCCTTTCTGCCTGGGAATATGGAATAACTCAGTATCAGCTTCCCATAACTCTCTTAATTTCACCTCTCCTGTGTGGTTTTCCTGGCAGCCACACTGAGAACTCTGGCTTTTCCCTCCCCACACTTCACCAGAGAGAAGAGCAGGGGTGGCCATGGGGACAGGGACTCCCAGGGCTCACCTGGGGTCACCCTCTCCTCCTTCAGAGCCCTTCCCTGAGGTAAATCCAGACAGGATACAGTTTGGTGCAATTCTAAAGGTTTTCTGCTTCATCTACGTGGTTAATTTTGCCCCCTCTAAATCCCATCTTATTACACATTCTTTAAGTATTTTCTTTAAGTATTATGAGAAAAGTTCAACATGGAAGGAATTTTCCCCTTTACTTAGAGGGGGAAGGGGCTGGGTTTTATTTCTCAGCTCTGTAGAGGTTGTGGTGAGGGAAAGGTGGTGGGAGAGCTGCTCAGTGGGATGGCCAGGCTGGCAATGGCTCCTCAGGTGGTTGGGGAAGGAATGAGCAGCTTCTCCTCACTCTCACACACAACCACCAGCCAAAGCCAGGAGCTGGGCTAGGAAAAGCCACCCCAAAAATGCTCCTTACAGCACAGAATCATGGAATCATTAAGGCTGGGAAAGTATTTTGAGGTTGCAGTGAGGTATCTGACAGAAGGTCCTGTTCCACCACGCTGTCAGTCCCAAGAAAGCTCTCAACAGCACATCAACCACAACCAGAGCTGCTGCAGAAAGGTTCTGTGGTGACGTGTCACATTGTGGTGCTGGAGGTACACATGGTGGTCTCATCCTTACCCCACCAGCACACGACATTACTGACCCTTCCCTGACTTCCCTGGTTGCAACCCCTCTGTCATCATGAAGTGATCTGATTCCTCTAATTCGATTTAACTCTCCCCAAATGCTTTATGTATTGTTTTTACTTGACTGAATCATTTCCTCAAGGTTTAATCCTATTCCCTGAGCAGAATTCTGTGGGGTTGATGTATAAAATAACACCATGGAGATTTATTTTAATATATCTTTAACTAAAGCAGTGCACGTGGCAGTGAGGAACCTGCTTAGGAGCTCAACCAAGAAACTTCAGTGCTGGTTGACCACCACCATAAACTGGTCATTTCTTGCTCAGACCTGTCATTTTTTGTCATGAAATTAATTCAGGATCTGGTTCCTGCAGACAAGGAAAGGCAGAACCTTGCCATCACCTGCTGGTTTGGATGGAGTTGGCCCAGAGGTCCCACAGCCCAGCAGGGGTGGAGAGAGAACCTTGTCACACTGTGCTTGGAGAGAAGAGTAGAGGTTCTTCAAAGTTCATGATGGGCAAAATAACCACAGAATGAAATTAAAGCTCTGCTGTGGGATGGGACATTTGAGAATGTCAGGGAAAACCATCTCTTGAGCTGTTATACCCTTCTAGGGGAGTTCTCTGCCAAGATTTCCTGAGCCTTCAGCAGTTTCTGTGTGAAAGATTTTTAGGAAGAAGAAACATTTGGTAATCCACTAATAAGTAGTTAACAACTACTGTGAAATGATGGTTATGTTTCCAACAATTAAAGTTGAATATTGCCAATTGCAGCTCCCATGGAACCCAATCAGGTGTTATTTCAGCCCCGAAAGAGTTGTTCAGCTAATGGTCTCATCCTCTCCAGTTGTAGCCTCTGTATTAGCCAGGGCATTTAGAAACTGTTTTATTCCAGTATTAAAGTCCTCCCATAACAAATCTTCCATCCCTTTCCCGTGTGGACACTGCCGGCTGTTTGTGGCACAATGTCTCATCCATAAGCTTATTTTTCTTATCCAAGAAAAGGATTTGTACATTGGAATATGAATATTGGCTTGCATTGCTTCAGTGCCAGGTCTACCCCTATTAGATGTGAGGCAGCACATTCATTTATGTTTATTATATGTTTGTATATTATATTTTGGTTGCCCAGAGAAGCTGTGGCTGCCCCTGGATCCCTGGAAGTGTCCAAGGCCAGGTTGGATGGGGCTTGGAGCAACCTGGGCTGGTGGAAGGTGTTCCTGCCCACGGCAGGGGGTGGGACTGGATGATTTTTAAGGTCCCTTCCAACCAACTCCATGATTCACAACAAGCAAATAGGTTTGGATCTGAAAAAAAACTCCAATCCTTTATTTACTACTAGAAGTAAGGTTGGAAAACTGGGAAAAAAAGCCAACTGGATGGTGAGTCCTGAAGTAACAAGCTGGCAACATGCAAAGAGGGTTAAATCAATGGTGAAATGCTTTTTTATAGGACAGGAAAGATTTTTAAGGGGTGGATGTGGTTGGTGCTGCCAGGGCTGGGGTGGGAAGAGCACACAGAGACGAGAGATCTGCTTTGCTCCCTCCAGCTGCACGTCTGAGAGAGGAGTTGCACCACCCAAAAATATTGCTCAGCCTGTCCCATCTCATGCACACCCAGCGGGAAGAGAGGTGCACCCACACCCAGTTGTAGCCTTGATTACTCATCATCTAATTAAACACTGGAGAAGCAATGGCTGAGACTGTGTGATGGGAGGCACAGTGCTGCATCCCCCTGGTTAGAGACTGCAGGGTTGGAAGCCACGGTTTTCCCAAATAATAAATAAATAAGTATTTTCTCGCTGATGATTTGAGAAGCAGAGAAGTAACAAGCCTTGAGTTTATCCATTAGAACCCAAAATGTCCAAGCACCAAATTTATAATTGTGGCTTTCTATAAATCAGTGATGGAGTGAAGATATAAAAGAGATAAGTGTTAGATGAATTATTGAGTGCAGGTGATAATAGAGTATTGCCCCTAAACCACAAGTCATGGTTTATTTGATTTAGGTTTGATTTGTTTTGTGTTGGTAAATTTAAGGTAAATCTTGGCAAAATTGAGCACAGCTTGAACACAATCCAATCTCCTAAAAACTGCCCCAAAAGTAGCCAGGAAAGGCTGTATTTGGAGGTTACCTGTGTGCTTTCACACATTAATGGACAGTATTAAAAGATCATTTTCAAGTTAAGCAAACATTTCTGGCTTATTGTATAACACTTGCTTTAAAATTAAGTTAGTTATTCTGAACTTTATGCCAACTGATTATTTGCTCAACTCTAATACAGGACATACCATCCCATAATTCGGTAAAGACAATGAGATTACAAAGCCCAAGCAAGGTCTGAGTCAGCCTTTGACAGATTAAAGCTCTCCAAGTCCCCTGAAAACCCTTCTCTAACACATTAATTTGACCTAAACCCTCAAAATGTTCCTGATTATATCATCTCAATCGGGCTTTATTTTTGTTTTATTTTTCATTGTAGGAAATTAAAAAGGCTCGGTTGATCCCCAGCCAAGTTCTTGAAATGTGTTGCAATGCTGAGGAAATAAAAGATTACTTGAAATACTTTTTAATAATATGTCACGTCAGCAGAGATAAAGGTTCACACTTCATGCCCTCAGCTGGCTTCGATCAGCGCCAGGCTCCCCTGGTCACCTTCCCTGGAAACCATGAGCTCTTCTAATTATGAACATGTTTGTAAAATTTCATTTCTCTTTGTAAGAAGAAATAAAGCTCTGCACAGGAGGGGCTGGTCCTGCCTGCAGCAGGAGGTAACCCCCAAATTCCCCTCCCCAACACTGTTCTCTGTACATTTCTTGCCCCAAGAGTTCATAGAATGGTTCGGGTTGGAAGGGACCTTCAAGATCAGCTAATTCCAGCCCCCTGCCATTGACAGGGAACCACGTCCTGTGGAATAACATCCCACAGGGGTCCTTGTAGCAGGTTGGACACTGTCCCACAGAGGCATTGGGCAAGGCCACCTGGACATGCCTGTAGGAAACAAAACCACATGAGCAGAGGCCACTGCTGAGGGACATCACTGAGAGGATGGAGTAACACAAGGGAAAACCCATCCATAATTCAGATTACAGCACAACATGGCTGGTCTCTGTATTTTGAGACACTTTGTGAAGGGTGAGAAACATCAAAACCCTCAATAAAAGTTAAGTCTCATCAGCATCAACTTCTCTGAGGGACAGGAGGAGATTCCTGAGCTCCTTCCAGGGTTGGGGTGAGCTCCTCTCACGTGTAACCCCAGGTGCCAGAGCTCTGGGGAAGCAAATTCCATAAACATCCCTCTATACACTTATTTACAGCTCACGTACATCTGTCCCCAGTGCCATAAACAGTAGTTTTCCACCATGGGTTCAACAGGAGCTTGGTCAGATCTTTCAGAGCCTCTCTTACAGACTTTGGGAAGCTGGGACACCAACTTTCCTCTCCCAAATCAGGCTGCAGGGATGATCCAAACCAGAGCTGACACAGGAGGAAGGGCAGCAGCCAGAGAAGTGGGCAGCTTCCAACCTGCTGTCCAGGCTGGACGCTGAGCTCTGGCTTTTGACACCTGTACCTGCACCCATTCACCTCCTCCGAGGTCTTTTCCTTGGTCAAGCCCCTGTCCCAGTGAGATGTGCCAGAAATTTGGTGTATAAATGTCTATTAGAAAAGTATAAATTGTTATAAATGCGTATTAAGGTGTATAATGGAATATCAATACACAAAGCCCACCGTAAACTGAGTAAGGAATGTCCTTGGAATGGGACTTTGAGGACAGTGGTGTGAGTTTGGAGCATTTAAATACATATTTTGGACCACATGATGGCACAGGTTGTCCAGAGACTTTGTGGCTGCTCCTGGATCCCTGGAAGTGTCCAAGGCCAGGTTGGACGGGGCTTGGAGCAACCTGGGATAGTGGAAGGTGTCCCTGCCCATGGCAGGGGGTGGCACTGGATGAGCTTTAATATCCATTCCAACACAAACCATTCAATTATCTCCACAAAGAAAACCTGCTGCCAGCCCAAAGTTTGGGAATACATGCACCAGGACACCAACCCTAACAAATAGAGCAGGAAATGCTGAAAAAAATAAACATTTGGATAAAGCAGTGCTTCCCTGCAACTGCGGGAGCACCTGGCAGCAGAGCATGGAGCACAGTCACACCGCAGCCCTGCAGCAGCTCCCTCCCCGCCCAAACCTGCTTTCTCAGCTGGTCTGTGAATTTTATCCCTTTCCACATTTTTTTCCCGTTAAGGCTCATCTCTCCTGCCTGACCTCCCGGCTGCGCGGGGCATGGGGGGAGGTAACACCCACCCAGCCCACCGGGAACGCCACCATTTCCCCTCCCCAAACCCACCTGAGCCCATGAAACCCCTTTGGTACCGGCTCTGGGGAGGGTTCCCGGCTGACAAATAAATCAGCCCGGTGGGTTCCAGCCTGTGCAGGGTGGGGAGGTCTCCAGAGAGGGGATGAAAATGCCGCGCAAATCCCGCGCAGCGCCTCAGGTGCGCACCTGAGGGTCCCGGCCGGAGCCCCCCGGCCCCGACCCCTCATTTCCCGGCCGCGCAGGGGCTCCCCGGGACTAACCGCGTGGAAAACGGGGATTTCTGCCCCTAATTCAGCGCAGCTGCCGCGGCGGGGCCGTGCTTTGAAGAGGAGCCGAGGCGGACGGGGCGGGGGGGTTGGCGGAGCGGGGAGGGCGAGTTTGTTGCCTTGAAAAAACACCCCAAAACCAACCAAATAAACGAAAAGTAAGGAAAAAACGGGAGACAAGCCGGAACTCGTGCCCGGCGCTGTCACAGCCCGGGGGTGGCACCGGGTCTGTCGTACCGGGGACACCGGAGGGGCCGAGTGTGACCGGCCCGTGAGAGCAGAGAGGGAGGACACGGCTCCCTCTCTCCTTTACCCGCTTCCCCCCCCCCTTTTTCTTACCTCTTCTTTCTTCACTCTCCCTGCCCCCCTTTTTTTTCTTTTTATTTTCCCTCTTTCTCTCCTTTTTTTCCCCTTTTGCGCTGGTTCTGGTTAAACGTTATTTGCACTTTTGTTGGAAAAGTGGCCCCTAGTGTGCAATTATGTCAAATTTCTTTGAGTTTTACAATTTAATGGAGAACAGTAACTCTTTTATTGATCC
>VYXB01001579.1:1061417-1084454 GCA_013397135.1 Pachyramphus minor | reverse complement strand
TACTCCCATGAAATGTCACTCAATGTTTCTTATGCTCCCACCAGTTTCCAAAACAAACAGAGGAGGCTGCAGCCGTCTATTGACTCAGTTGGATGCAAGAGGATCTGGCGGTGGCCGCTGCCCCCCGACGGGAGCAGTGCGGCGGCCGGGCGAGGGGCGCTGGGTGCGGGCCGGGATGGAGCCGCCGCCGCCCGCCTGAGCCCCGCTGCGGCCCGGGGGGACCCCCGGCAGCCCGGGGGGGATGGCGCTCAGCTCCCGGGCTCACGCCTTCTCGGTGGAAGCCCTGGTGGGCCGCTCGGCCAAGAGGAAAGTGCCGGAGGGGCGCGATGAGGAGCCCGGACGCGGCTGCCGCTCTGCCCGCAGAGCCCCCGAGGCGGGTCGGTACCTGCGGGACCCCGGGGTTGGCGGGGGGCGAGGGCCGCCCCTCTGCCCCCACAGCCTCCCGAACAGCTCCCTCCCCGTTGTGTTCCCCGCAGAGAAGCGGCCCAAGGCCGGCGCCGAGGCCCGGCCGGCCGGGGTGCAGGTGGAGCTGCAGGGCTCCGAGCTCTGGAGGAGGTTCCACGACATCGGCACCGAGATGATCATCACCAAGGCCGGCAGGTACCGACCCCCTGTCCGCCCCCCGCAGCCTCGCTCGGGCTTTGCTTTTCTGTTACCTTGTCTTTTCTTTCTGGTTTTATCCCCCTGTATTTTTATTTTTTTTCAGGGGTGCGGGCGGTGTTGTTTCTTGTTTGTTTGTTTTTTTTTTTTCTTTTCTGTTTTGTTGTTTGGGGGCTTTCTGTTCTATTGAGCTGTTTTTCTTCGTTTGCCCCTCTTTCCGCTATTTTCGTTGAGTTCGATTTTTTTTTTCCCCTCCCGATGCCCGTTTATAGTTTTCCATCCCTTTTTTCGCCCCGTAAGCGGCAGCTCTTGCTCAGCCCCTTCCCTGTGCCCGCAGGAGGATGTTCCCGTCGGTGCGGGTGAAGGTAAAGGGGCTGGACCCGCTGCAGCAATATTACATCGCCATCGACGTCGTCCCGGTGGACTCCAAAAGATACAGGTAAGGAGGGACGGGCGGGGACCCCCCGCACCCACGCGGGTCCCCCCACGCTCGGCTGTCCACGGTCTCCCCTCCGGCGCGGCCGGGGACCAATGTGACACGGGGGTCGCACAGCGGGGGCCCGCACGCACCTATGGGTGCTATAGGTGTGCGTGGGTGCGAGGGCAGGTGGGGACAGGCCCTTCGCCGCCTGACCGCGCCCGGCCCGGGCCAGGTACGTCTATCACAGCTCGCAGTGGATGGTGGCGGGGAACACGGACCACTCGTGCATCACCCCGCGGCTCTACATCCACCCCGACTCCCCCTGCTCGGGGGAGACCTGGATGAGGCAAATCATCAGCTTCGACCGGGTGAAGCTCACCAACAACGAGATGGACGACAAGGGGCACGTAGGTGTGGGGCAGCCCCGATGGGGGTGGCCGGGCTGGTGCAGGGCATCCCCCTGGGGTGCAGAAAATCCCCCCGAGGGGCAGCGCCGGGAAGGCGGGGGGCCGGTGCCTCCTGCCCCGGCAATGAGGGCTGGGTCCCACCGGCTTCTCGCCTCGGGTTTTCTTCCTGCCCTTCTCCCGCCGGGGGGTCTCAGCCGCCTCTCCCCCCCGCACAGATCATCCTGCAGTCCATGCACAAGTACAAGCCCCGCGTCCACATTATCGCCCAGGATTCTCGCTTCGATCTAGCGCAGATCCAGTCGCTGCCGGCCGAGGGGGTGCAGACCTTCTCCTTCCAGGAGACCGAGTTCACCACCGTGACGGCCTACCAGAACCAGCAGGTACCGGGGACCGGAGCCCCGGCCTCACGGGGAATCGGGCGGATGGAGAGCCCCAAAGCGGGGGGACCGCGAGAGGGTCTCAGCCGCCTCTCGGGTCGGGGGGATGGAGAGCCCCTGCGGGACGGGAATGAGCGGGACGGAGAGCCCCGATGGCCGGTCCCGGCTCACCCCGCGCCCCAACAGCCCCTTTCGCTCCCACCCTCCAGATCACGAAGCTGAAGATCGACAGGAATCCCTTCGCCAAAGGTTTTCGGGACCCCGGCAGGAACAGGTAAGAGCCGGGGCCGCTGCGCCGCCCGCCCCGCCGAGCCCACCCATCCCACCGCCTTCACCCCGGTGTCCCCCGCAGGGGGGTCCTGGATGGGCTCCTGGATTCCTACCCGTGGCGGCCGCCCCTCACCCTGGATTTCAAGGCTTTCGGCACAGACAGCCACGGTAAGTCCTGTTGGTTGCCTCTCCCGGGGGGCTCAAACAGCCCAGGGTGACGCGTTGGGTCCCGAAAAAGAACCATTCGCCGTTTGGGGATTTAATACCGCGTGCCTTTGGACAAAATTCCTGTGCAAATCGATGCGAGGAGAGGGAAGAGCAGGATGACGGCGCTGCCCCGGCCCCCGGCTGAAATCAGAGTGAGATGGGCAGAAAAAAACTCTGTGAGTGTGCAGGAGGCTAATTTGGAGTCGGGTTGTTACGGCTTTGATTCTGTTCCACTAATTGTTTCCAACCGGTTTAGGAATATCAGCTAAAAACGTGGGAATAGTGACGGTCGGTGTCTTCTGCAGTGGCGGCTTCTGCGCCGACAAGCGGGTTAAGCAACAGAAAATTATCTGTTATTAGGATGCAGCAGTCCCACAGAAACGCAGGGAAGAGGGGGAAATTTTAAGGGAAAACGCTCTCTCTCATCTTGGCAAGCGTACACCAGTCCCTTACAGCCTTTTCTCGTAAAACGGCTTTTGGAAATAATATTTGAAAATTGATTATTCATAGCGCCGAATGAAAAAAATCCTAACAGCTCGTTTGCACGCTGGCGGCTCCAGCTTGAGTTTAAAGCCGCCAGTTTAAGTCTCGTTTAGGTTAGGAACTCTTCAAAGTCTTGGGACACACCAAGTCATCCCTGTCTGCAGGAAACTGCTGCAAAAAATCACAGGAAAAATTCATGTTCTGCAGGTGAAGAAAAGGGGACACCAAAAAATCGGATCTGGGAGAAATTAAAAATTTTATCAAAGAGAATTAGACTTTTAAAATTATCATTATTATTATTATTAATAGTAATTTTATTATTGTTACGACTATAATAATAACGATAATAATGATTTTATATTTAGAAAATATTTTATTCAAAAAGCCCCTTTTGAACCTGTTTGCCAACACTAGGGAGAGGAACTGGTGGATGGGCTGCAGTGGGGAATGAGGCAACAGCAACTGCAATGCTAAAAGATGCTAAAATATTATTGTGCATATGTTAAAATATTTGGGCTACCTGGGATTTTTTTTTATGCTTAATGTAATTGGTATTTTTCTTTATGTAGTTGGGGTTTTTTTCCAGGGTCAGATTCCTGGACTGATGTAAATATAAAAAAATCTCCAATTCTATTAATACTAAAATTATATTTCTGAAGAAAAGCTGAAAAAAATAGAAATCCCAAAGCTCTAAAACCAGGAGGCAAATTAAATGAAATTATGATCAATGTGCTGAAGAAAGAATTGGCTATAAACTTTTAATTTTTAAACATAATAGAAAGGGCAGAAAACATCTGCTCATTGAGCTGTTCTATCCTCTCTGTTGCAATCCCCAATCCCAGGCTTGTTCTGGAAGTTGGGTGATATTGCTCAGGATACTGTGAAGCAAATCCTGCCCCTGGTTTGCTCTGCTGAATCCAACCACTGAGGGATTCAGTCACTGCCTCCCGCTCACAAATACCGACTCAATCACATTATTCTCCGTAACCCAAAGCCCCTAATTCCTGAAGAACATCAGGCTGTGCATATTGGGAAAGGGCTGGATCCTGCCCTGATGGTGTCGGGACTGAAGCCCCGCTGACATCAGCCGGGAGGGGTGAGACCTTCACGGCACAAAACCTCCCTGGATTCCTGAGCCTGGGTGCTGATCTGGGAGAGGCTCTGCTTGCTGGGAGTTTGGAAAATAATTTGCACCAGGTCCAAAATCTTTGTGGTTTTTTTTTTAAGGTCTTTTAAGGTTTGTTAAACCTTAGATGTCAGTTTGATTTTACAGTCAAATGTGGTAAGGTTTTACAGCCGATTCCGGGTCGCTGGTTGCGTGTGAATTCCGATCAGATCACATCCCGGCAGCGCATCACTTGGAATTCAGTGTAAATAGGAGAAGACACGTAGCACAAATGGATCCACATTCCCTTCTTTCCTTTCCCAGTCACTTTGGTAAGAAATTAAAGCAAAGGGGGAGGGAAAAAAAATCCCTCTGGAAGGATTTGCTAATGACTGTGCAGCGGACACACAGCTCCTCAGCGGCGGGAGATCAAACCAACATCTGTGGAGCACCAGAACTGGCTGCCCTGGAGCGCCATTCCCACCTCAGAGCAGCCATCTCATCCCTGCCTCAGCTTTGCTCCTTGGTGTTGCTTTTCTACCGAATTCTGAAAGTGTTCATTCATCCCTTTCAGAAAGGGGAATGTTAAAATGACATGTGGGTTTCAGTTTCTGGAGACACCGATAGCATTCAGGGCTATGTTTCAAATTGCTTGGGAAGCCAAGTGAAATGAGTCAATTCCTGTGAGCAGGAAGGCACAAAAATTTCTCCATCAGGCTGAATATGCTTTTTTGTTCTTATATCCAAGGGGGAAAAGCTGTCTGGAATTTGCGTGGGAAAAAAGGAAGCTGAAATAGCCATGGTGTGTATAAGAGGGAAAGGTTATCAGTTGTACAGCCAGGTACGGGTCCACCAGGTGTGTGGAACTGGATTTCTCAGTGGTCTCAGTCCATGGAATGGGATTAGCCATGTGGGAATATTGTTCTTAAAGTAGGGCCGAGTAACATTAACAAATAATTTATGGATAGATCTTCCTGTTTTCCAGGAGCGGGTTTATGCTTGGATGGACACTGGCAGCAGAGAGGTGCAGAGTGGGAGCAGGAGTCCTCCGAGGGTTCCCTGGCTGTGGACACCAGCCTGCCCAGCCTGGATGATTTCTCTTTTCCTTTTCAGGTGGCAGCTCCAGCTCTTCCCCAGTGACCTCCAGCGGTGGGACCCCCTCTCCTCTGAACCCCCTGCTCTCTCCCTCCTGCTCCCCTCCCACGTTCCACCTGCCAGGGAGCACCATCGGTGTGTCGTGCCCCGAGACCTTCCTACCCAACCTCAACGTGCCCCTCTACTACAAGATCTGCCCTACGAGCTTCTTAAGACAACAATCTCTCATCTTTCCGAGCCACAAAAAGCTGGGAGGCACCAACCCGCACCTCTTGCCCCACTTCATGGTGGAGGTGCCCAAACTGTCCTCCCTTGGCATAACCAACCTGAAAAGCACCAAAGCCGAAGACTTGAACGCTCAGTGCCTGCAAGTGCCCGGCTCCGCTGGCCAAATGCTGTATGGATTACATGCATCTGGAAACGTTTTCCCATCAAGTCCCATTGCTCGGGAAGCACTTAATTGTTCTTTACATCCTCCATATGGCCTGTATGGTTATAACTTCTCTGTGCCATCCAGACTGATGAATGCAGGAGGCCATTTCAAAGTGAGTGACAGCGTCCCGGCCGCTCTGAGCGACGGCAGATGTCACCACTCCAGCTGGCACCCCACAATTAACCACTGCCTTTAGTGGAATCGCAGAATATTCCTAAGCATTGATATGTAAAGCAAGTCCTTCCTTCCTTTCATACCCAGGGACTTGGTAGTTATTGACTCTGAAATACTGCGTGGTACAGGAGAGGGATGTCCAGGCTTTTAAGCCTTTTTCTGGTGGGCAGATGTGTCCGAAAATCTTTGTGGTTAGAGGATCCAGAAGGGTGCAGGATCTGGGAAGGTGCAAGATCTTGGAGCATGGACGGTCTGAGATGATCCACAGCCCTTTTGACCCTGTTTATGTCACAGTTGTAGGTTAAGAGCAAACTGTACAGCCACCTTTTTGATAATTGCACTCTCAAGTGGGACCGGAGGCATCTGTATTTCCACAAATGTGTTTTCTCTCTCTCGCTTGCCTTTAATCAGCTCAGAGCCCTGGGGAGCTGCTGCTCACCCACTCCAGTTTCATCCCTAATTTCAAAGGGACTATCTGAGATCTGGAGTCAGCAAAGGAGCCACATTTGGCCAAATGCTGGAGTGTGCTCTCAAGGTCCTTTGGCTCTAATGGGTCCTAATTAATGATATGAAAGTACCTTTTCTCCAGGACCCGGTGGGGATGTAAATTCAAGTGTCTGCTGCCAGGGTAAAGAAAGGCAGGATGAAAGATGGGTGTGTTCCTACCACGTGGGGAGAAAGTGGAGGGTGCTCAAGAGCCTCTCCAGGCTGTGTCTTCCAGCAGCACTGGTACTGACAGCGTGGTGGGAAGGACAGGGATGAGGGTCACACATCCCTCCCGTGGCAAAATGGATCCATGCTGGGGCACCTGGAGGATCCATCTGGGAGAGCTGTGTGGGATGAAACACCTCCAGGAGCCCTGCAGGGCACTTTTCCAGTGCTCTCAGCCCCAGAAGATTCACCTGGGATGGCATCCATGAACCTGTGTCCAAGGGAAGGGGCAGGGATGCTCCTGGCTCAGTCCCATGGAGAACACAGATCCTTTGTGGAGAGTCACAACTCCACATGGCCTGGAACGTGAGATTTTCAATTCCTTCCAAAAGCCCTGTCTGTTTTATTGTAAACTGTGGATATTCTTGTTATTCTTGTAAATAATCTCCAGCTCCCAAGGGCACAGTGTAACTCACAATAAATTAGGACACAGGTTTTTATTCTTTATTTGATCACTGTTCAGTCTCTACATAAAGTCAAATTTGTTACGTGATTTGTGGCAGTGATTGGAAAATAGTGCTTGACTATTATAAAATGTGACACTAAAATAGTGACACATTTTGGGATTAATCCTGTATTTACAAACACAACATTATAGAGGGATTAGGTGCAGGTTTAAGATTCAAAACCACTATCAGAGTTCTGCTTTTATTTTCATTCATAACAGACCACAAATTAAGAACAGAAGTAATATCAAAAGCTGTTAAAATTACAAAAAGTCACACTTTGACTTTCAGAATTTGCTAAAATTCAGACAACACCATTTTCCCTAGTTTTTCCTGCTTTGGGTGTTCACAGAGCCCCCAGTGATACCAGTATGAAGTGGTGAGCTGTGCTAAATGGTCTGTGCAACTGTAAAAATGAACAAACCTGCTTTCTCATGCTGTTTCTTAGCAGTTTATCTCACTATTTTTATTAAAAAAAAAAAAAAAGTAACTTCTGTTTTCCTGTGGGAGTCCTTTTTTCCAAGCCTTCCCTCACCATCGGCAGTGACTGGATTCCCGTGGCAAATCCACTGCTGGCCCTGGGCAGGCCCTGTCCAGCTCCCTGTGGGCTGAGTGACCACGTTGCAGCCCCAGCATCTGGTTGTAGTCTGGAAGGCTCTTCCAGCTCAGTCATGGATTCGTGCAACGGGGAACTTCCAGTTTTCCAAATCCTCACGGCTGCGTCAGATATTCCAGAGTTGCTGGCCATGAGCTGTAACCCAGTAAATCAGTGGCTGGTTAAAAACGTGGCTGATAATGAATCGAAAGGATGTTTTTAGGGTGGTGATTTGCTCCACCAAGAATGATGCTCTGCTGATCACGGTGGAATTGGGTTGGGATTTGAGGTGCCTCTGTCAGTCCTGTTGGATCGGGGAGTTTGCCACCCTCCCTAATCACAACAGTTTGGAAAACACACCCAGAGCCTGGTTCCTGCAAGGTATGAGCGTGTCCCATGGGTGCCACACTTCGGATGCTCTTCAGGCAGACCCATAAATATCAATTTGTCCACACAAAAGGTCATCGTGGCTTGAGAGGCACTGTGTGATCCAGGTTATCTGAGGTTTGTTTCCATTCCCTTTGCCTCTGTCTCCTGGGTTTATGCTCCCAAAAATCACTGCAACTAATGAGAAGGATGTTGGTGGTGTTTTCAGGCAGTTGTAGCTCTCTGTCCTGTGCCACTGTGGCTGCCTCAGACCAGCCAAGGCTCCCTGACCTGTATTTTCCATACCCACAGCAATGAATCAGCTGAATGGCTCACACTTTAACACAGATGATTTTACCTATTTGAGAAAAACTATGCCCAAACCAGCAGATAATCTCCACATCACAATCTCAGGGTGCTTTGTAAAACAGCCCCTGCTGGGAGGCGAGTGGCAGAACTTGAGAGAGTAAGACAGAATAAGAAATAGTAGTTATTAAATGGACAGCTGGGTGAACAGAGGGTTATATTTACAGCAGGACCATGGGCCTGTTATATACAATTGCAATACAATTACAATACAATTACTCATGTGCTGCTTTGTATTTCCTCCCACAAGCATTATTTGAAAACTTGTGGTAATTTCAAAGTTCCCAGTTCTTTGGGCTTAGTGGGCAAACACAAACATGACCCAGTATTATGGTGCTGTTTTTAAATGGGAATGGGGGAAGAGCGATCAAAAGGGCTTTTTTAGAGATTAAACTTGCTAAACAAGCTCAGCTATTAGTCATTTGACCTTTCCCAAGAGGAGCTGGAAGTTATTTGGGAATATCTGATCCCATTTATAGCACTCAGCAAATAAAACTGGTCATACCAAGGGCGTCATGTCCATACTCGACGCCAGGATATGGGATGGACTCAGTGCTCAGACACAGGGGGTTGATTTAAAATCCAAGGAGACAAAAAGAACCCCAGCAATAATGTTTTTAATCAAAGTACAGTTTTACTCTCCTGTTTCACCCAAATTTAATACATCCATTGGGGGAGCCAAAGGCGTGGAGGGAGCGTCGGATGTCGCTGTTCCCGATGGAAGTGCCTCAGTTTGCATTCGATCTGCTGAGGTTTGGGCTGTAATTAGATGATAATTTGTATCACAATTATGCAAAGCAAACGAGGATTGGATGGCAAGATAGAGCAGAACAAATAAGCACCCAGACCATTTGAAATGCATCCAGTATGGAAACGATGTCCATGTGTGGCTGGGCCCGGGGACATGTTGTTCCAATAAAGCTGCAGAAAGGGAAAAGGCCGGTATCGGTTCCTACAAACGTTTCAAAAGCTCATGTTTACAAATTTGTATTGCACATTAATATGTAAACACACACTATTGGAACCAGATGAGTCTGCAATATTTACGAGTCCTTTCGTCTCAGCTTTGGGTGCTTGGTTGTCCCAAAGAATACACAAAATCTGTGGTGACTCTTCTAGAAAACTGCTCAGAAAGCTACAAAAGAGCTACAGATCATTGTAAAATACAATACAATACACATACAGATCATTGTAAAATGATCTGTGGCAGCTCTCCCAGCCCTGGATGGATTTTGGATTCTGGGTGCAGGGGGTGCCTCCCCCAGCTCCTATGGGGTTGTGCTCCGAGCTCTTGGTGGCTGGGATCACATTTTGCAGTGCCACAAATAAAGCCTCATTCCTTGGCATTTCCACACTGAAGGAATTTTATAATTTTCTTTATTGCTGTGTCACTTGGAGGCACTGGAGCTGTGGCATTGCTTGGACCATGCAGCAATTCCATCTGTGCCCACTCCATGCCTCACTGGTGCTCCAGGCCACTGAGCGCTGGGAAAAAACACATATAAAACACCAAGAGATACTTTTTACACAATAATTTCAAAAAGGAAAAGGAAAATCACCTTCCTTGCAATGTGAATAAAAGCTCTGACTTGTTAATCACCTTTTCTTTGACTGGTTTATTTGCATTTTGGGATGCAAGCTCCAGGTGACCCTTTGCATGGGACTCACTCTGATCCCAGGGAGTTAAAGCCAGTGGATGCAGCAGCTGGGGCTGTTGGGAATTCCACTGGCTGTGAGGACTTTGGCAGATGTTGGGTATTGCCCTACAAGCTGTTCATGCTTAATAGAGCCCTGCTCTCCCTGAGCTCATGGAGTTCCTGAATTTTGCAGTTATTTATAAACCCACTTCTCTGCCGTGTCCCTTCAGTGCCATTCCCAAGAAGGGGCTCCTGTCTCCTTCCATACATCAAACAATTTCCTCCCGGATTGTTTCTCCTAAAGCACAGAGATTTCAGTTTGTTGTAGCAATGAAGTACAAGAAGGAGCCCAGGTTTTGAGAAGGATCCCTTGAGCTTATAAATCAAATGACACAAACCAGTGAGTAGAAGTCAAGAGCTTTCTGGAGAGGGAAACACCACTGATAAGGGAGAAACCCCTGGAAAAATAATATTTGTTGTCTGAGGAGGCAGATCCTGACCAAAAGCAGAGATGGGGGCAGGGGCTGAGGATGGCTTCTGGCTCTCTGAAGTCTGAAGATATATTAGATACTTTTCAGATATTTTCAGACATTTTCTCTTATTTCAAAAGCCTCGTTCTTTCAGGTTTTAGAGAATGGCTTTTTGGAGAAATTCGCTTTTTCCTTCTTGGCACTGGCTCCAGATCTCACCTCAGAGCTGGGTCGCAGCTCCAACAATTTCCTCCGGGCCCTGCCCAGCAGCTGGGAGCACTTAGCAGCTCATCCAGCCTCCACTCACCTGCCTGAGCCCTGAGCCCTGACAGATCCATCTGCTTCCAGTCAGCCCTGCAAATAAACGGGGCTCTAAGGGGAGGAAAAGAGTCATGGACTTGTGTGGTGAGTTACAGATACCCTTGCAATCACTCAGATGATGCTCTGAGGATGGATGGTGCCTTCTGCTCTGGCCACTGGTCCATTGGAGCTGCTGCCTCCCTTCCCCATGGACCTGCTGCCTGGAAACAGCAAACAAACCCTTTTTTAGTCAGGTTTGGGTGGATTTTAAACATGATTCTGCCCTGGCTGTGCCCACCTCACTGTGGGCAAGTGATCACTGAGTGCTGTGCCCAAGCACTCAGTGGTTTTAACCATCATCTTCCATCCTACTTTGCTTTGAGACACACTGAGTGTTTAAAGCAGTTTGGTAAATTTTGAGGGTGGGATTTTGTTTCATGGGTGTGTTCAACACCAGGACAAGATGGAGCAATCCAGGAGGCTGGACTGGTTTATCCTTAGTGGCACCACGATGTCCTCCTGCCATTGTAAACTTTAAAAAGATCATAAATGCAGATACAGATCAACATTTCAAGTGCTAAATGGTTTGCAAACAGAAATAGAATGAGTTAGTGTTAAGAATTAAAGTCAGGCAATGGAGCACAAGGAGTGAAGTCTCCAAAGTTGTGGGGACACTCAAAAGCACCTTCAAGTGAGTCCAGCTCCCATCCTCTCACAAGAATTGAGATTTTGGGGCTGGAATTAGGGATTTTTCTCCCTGCAGCAACAGCATTTCACATGTCTTTCACTACNATATCAGGCAATGGAGCACAAGGAGTGAAGTCTCCAAAGTTGTGGGGACACTCAAAAGCACCTTCAAGTGAGTCCAGCTCCCATCCTCTCACAAGAATTGAGATTTTGGGGCTGGAATTAGGGATTTTTCTCCCTGCAGCAACAGCATTTCACATGTCTTTCACTACGAATATTTACCATGGGCTTTACAACCACAGTCTGTGCACAATAAACAGATTTAATTGAAGCTTACAATACCTGCATTTCTTGCAGCAAATCACTATGTCTGAAAGTGTTAATAAACTAAATAGGAGAACTAAAGGTCTTCATAAAATTTGATTGCTGACTATTTTTTCTTTCATGGAGCTAAAAACGTGCTCAGTATCCAGCTGCCCTTCTCAGGATGTGCAGGTACCTCACGTCTCCATCCACCAACAACACTTTCAGGTTCAGCCCTTTGCTGAATTCTTCTTTTATCTTCGTTAAAAGTCTCACTGTAAAATTAATTGAAGTTGATAAGCTATTTCCTGTATCGTATTTCTCCCAACGTTATCGATATTGCTAATAAAAATAGATTGAAACAGTATGTTGTAATGTCCAGGATATAAGCCAGATCCTGCTGCAGCTCAAATAAATATGAATTTGGCCTTTGGCTTTCATAAAAGCAGGATAATGTCTCTATCTGGGCTCTTCTAATGGATAACATCAGCCCCCTTTGCTTTGCTTCTCAAAACTACCAGAATTTGAGATTTTAGGCTGGTAGAAGAAATACAACTCTGTGTCCTGGAGATTTTTTGAAATGAAATCAAATCAAAGTACAGTAAAGCCCCAAAATTCATTCCCAGCTGAAACAAACCCCGACATTTCCAAAGCCTTTTTGCTTTGGCTGTGCTGACACTTGTTGTGCAGGACCTTGGAATGACAAAAGAGAAGCTCTTGAGGAATGTGATGGGAAGGAGAGGACAGGGCAGAGCCCACCTGGGTTTGAACAGGTCCCAGTGCTTCATCCTTGGTACCATTCCTCCTTCCCAAGCTGATGTCCCCACTACCTGAGATGGTTTTCAGTTAAAGAATTAGCAAGAAATCCTTCCCTGTGAGGGTGGGGAGGCCCTGGCACAGGGTGTCCAGAGAAGCTGTGGCTGCTCCATCCCTGGAAGTGTCCAAGGCCAGGTTGAATGGGGTTTGGAGCAACCTGGGCTAGTGGAAGGTGTCCCTGCCCATGGCAGGGGGTGGGACTGGATGGGCTTTAAGGTCCCTTCCAACTCAAACCATTCCATGAGTCCATAAAATGGGTTTGGGAGGTGTTTGAGCCACATGTGCTGGTGAGGATCTCTCCCCTCTGACCAGCTCTTCTCCTCATTTTGAGGATCCTGTGAAGAGTCAGGATTTCCTCAGTCCAGTATATACAAACATTCCATCTGGGAATGCATCATGGCAGCTCCTGATCCAAGCAGGGTGGTTGCCAGGTCTGCCTGGTGAGACAGCCAGAGCACCCTGCTCCAAACTGGAGCTTCCCAAATGACCGACAGACCACTTATTTTTAAATTGGTTTTGAGTATCATTCCTGCGTCTGGATCCAGGAGCCATAATGAGACATAAAAAGGAGGAATTTCACTGGGTAGGTCTCCTGGACACAGAACAGAGCACAGGATGGGGATGAGATCCAGCTCTGCCCAAGCCAAAATTTTTCAGAGGAGATGGTGATGCCTCTGTTGTCCATCCCGCATTGGGTTCATGGGTGCAGGGATGCTCCTGTATCCATTGGCATCTCCCATCACCCCACATCAGATCCAAACCCTGCTCAGTCTCAGTGGGAAATTGTCTCCAAATCTTCTGGGGCTCCTTGGAGTTGTATCCCCCACCAGAGCCATGGCTTGGAGATAGCAGGGATGGTTGGTGTCCCACACCCACAGCTCTGCCCGTGGGTTTGGTCCTCAGCAGGTGAAAACACAGAGAGCAGATTTTCAGGTAGTTCACCGCTTAAAAAAAAAAATAATGAAAACATCCCCTGGGCAGGGGAAAGTGTTTTATTTGGTGAAATTGGGCTTGGTCAGTTTTGATCCCAACATTCCTGCCCCGACAGCCACATGCCCCCCCCCGCTTCCATTCTTCCTCCTTTTTCCTAAAATAGGACACACCTGTGAGGAAGGCGAGTTCCTTCAAGACATTCCTGATCTGGAGCGTATTAAAGCGATATTTTTGTTTTGTATTTTTGATGATTTGCTCCAGTGATAACATAATAGCATGAGATTCTGCCTGGGACTGATTAAAACATTTCTTTTGATCAGCGCAGCAGATTGAAACAGTTGTTTATTACTGGACAAAGCCCCGAGAGAAGGAATTAAAAGGAAAAAAAGAGCAGAAAAAAGGAACGGCGCTGGGAGGCTGTTGGGTTTGGGAAAATCCTCTGTTCCAGCCAGGGTTTGGGAAGTGAGAGAAGGGAAGGATGATCCATCACACTGATGGACAACGGCTGAAAAGCTGGGCCCTGGCTGTTAAACCACACGTGGGGGGAATAAAAGCCATTTCTCCCTCTCAGGACACACCAGTCGCCCAGATCGTCACTGATGAATTTCTAGATCCAAATTTACCATTTCCCAGAAGGAAATTTCTCAGCTACATCAATCACTGTGCATTGTTTCAAAGCTACTTAGTTTTTTAAAATATGAGACTTAAGTTAAAAAAACTCCTTTAATTTGTTGACCAAAGGCAGCATTATATTGTTACAAACCTGCACCATCTGAATGTAAACGTGTTATTTTGTTTAACTCCAGTTCCTCTCAAGGCTTTCAAGACTATAGATTTTAATTACATGAATATTTTTAATAAAATCCCTGCTTTAACTGCTGGCAAGACTGTAAGGGAAAAAAACAATAATCTCTGGCTCTGTCTCTTTGACAGACTAATTCTTCAAGTTGCATTTGCCACATCGCTGCAGCTGCGACCAATAACCCTCTGTCTTTATGATTCTCCAACGATATGAAATGAAAATGAACTGGAAATGTTTATGCCACAAATGGTGTGCAACACATTAAACAGATAACACAGCAAAGGGTTTGCTTGAAACAGGGGGTTCCCCCTCCAGCAGAGCCCCTCTGGAAATTCATCTCCCTTCTCCCAGGCAGCAGAAAGCCTCAGACACATCCCAATATCTTCATTAAAGAGGAATTACTCCCATCTCGCTGTCCCCAGGTGCCACGGGAAGCGGAGCTTTGTTTCATGTGGCCAGTTCCAATTCCTGTGTTTATAGCAGCGGATTCCTTGGCTTCCTGGGACGTTCGGAGATAAATCTATTTTGGGGCTTGTTTGCTTCCCCCGCCTTTCCCCACAGTGTGTTTATAAGCTGCACATTAATTCCTCACTCATGCCTTTGGAATTTTTCACCGCTTTCAATAAAACAAAAAACCAAAAAAAACCTCCAAAACAACACAAAACAAAAAAACCACACTATATATATATATATAAAAGAGAGACTTGATCGTATTTAATCATCACAACCCAACATATTTCTGCTTATTTGCACCAATCGATGAATTGAGCTACATCAAACTCTCTCGGGTTGTTCATCCCGAGGGACTCCATTCCCAGCACCTGCACCTGCCCTGTATTTTCCTTGCAAGGCGACACCTCTGCCCAGCTCCGCCGGGAAATGCCGGGGCTGCGGAGGCGGCTCCTGACATGTGTCTGCAAATCGATCCCGGGATGGGGAGAGCCCGGGGGGGGCAGAGCTGCAATTTGGTAATTTGTTTCATGTGTCCCTCCATGTCCAGCCCGGCACCGTCAGCGCCTCAGGAGTGTAAAGAAATGGCTTTTAACTAATTTGTGCGTTTTTCCAGTGCTCCCAACACAACCCACGGGATTTCGCTCCGTGCTCCTCCCTGGACACCAAAACCTCAGGGTGGGTTGGGTTGGTAGGGACCTTAAATCTCATCTTGTTCCACCTCCTGCCCCTTTCACTAAACCTGTGCCAGGGCCTCCCCACCCTCACTGCCAGGAATTCCTTCCCAATATTCCACCTAACCCTGCCCCCTGGCAGTAGGAAGCTCCCCTTGTCCTGTCCCTCCATCCCTTATCTCCAGTCCCTCTCTAGCTTTCTTGGAACTCCTTTAGGCACTGGAAGGGGCTCTCAGGTCTCCCTGGAGCCTTCCCTTCTCCTGGTGCTCCTGAACTGCGGGTGGTCAGAACTGCCCAACTTCACCCCCAGTGTGAGCAGAACTGAGCTAAAACACAGCGATGTTGGCAATTCCTTCAGTGTGGAAGTACAAATCCCCTGGGGCAGGCTTAGAAGAAACCCCCCCTTGGTTCCTTGATCTAACCACATCATATTATTTCATCTCCTAATTCACCAAACTGGTAGAAGATTCAACAGTCTGACTACTGTGAGTTATTAATTTAAAATTAACTTCTTGTTTGACTCTTGCTGCTGACAGCAAGACAGTCCCAAAGGCAGCAGCTCCATGAATCCCCTGATGAATCCCCTCTAGTAAGCTCTTCCGCCCTTTCCGTCACAGCATCTTGGCACCACGCTGCCTGTAATATATAATATATAATATTATATATGGAATGCATTCCCAAGGGACTCCTGCTGCTCTGGAAGCACCTGGAGGCTGTGCACAGTGTCCATGTCCTTCTCATATCTCTAAATTGCACTTGGATGAGAAACCAAGAGCTGCTCACAGTGTTCCTCTGCCACCACCAGCCCAGGAGCTGCAGGAGACTCATCCCACACCAGGAACATTCCAATCCCACACCAGGAATATCCCAATATTGCCTGTCCTGGTCAATAATCAAATTTCTGAGCTGTTTGCTAATCACCTGCTCAGGAACATGTTTTGCTGCAGCTTGAGGAATAGAAAGTCCCATTAACTTTGCTTTAATATTTTGAAGTGTTGGGGATCATCACTAATTGTCCCTCCAGAGAAACCCAACCCCTTTAGATATCACCTGCAGAATAAACCAATTACATTTAAAGGAGCACATTGTCATTTTGGGGTGGTTTCTTTACTCCAGGCTGCTCTTAGAGCAGAGTTTATCTCCCCCCCCCCTGTATGGCAGCACAAATCTGGCCAGGGAGGGAAGGAAGTGAAGTGTGGTGGGAGCTGTCAGCAGCTCCCTGGGATTTGACAGGGTCCAGCAAACGCTCCCTCCACCCTGACCCCGCCTGTCAATCAGCTTTTGGGGGGAGAAACCCCTTCCCACCCTCCCCCTTGGTGAGGAGCAGCAGCTCCAATTGTGAGGAGCTGTCATTTATCATTATTTCGGGAGGAAGGGGCTGGGAAGGTTCTCCTCACCCCCAAGGTGCGGGCAGAGCAGAATTTGAGATGATGGGTGGGGATTTCCCCCGGCACAGATGGGAATAAGACCCGGAGCTTTCCAGGCTGTACCAAAAATAGTGGCCCAATTTCAATCTCAATTAGAGCCTGGTAACCCCAGAGTATAATTCAGGAGGCAGCTTCTAATATTTCAGTTCAGGATGAAGAATAATATCCCACTTCCCGCTCCGCAGCCCGAGCGATTTTCATTTCATAGGAGCTAATCCTGACTCCAACATGTGTTTGGTGAGATACTCAGGGATGTGAGGGCGCGAAAGAAAATGTGGGGAAAAGCTGTGTGGGAATGGCTGTGTTGAGGTCTGTGGGGGAGGCAGCATAATAATACAGCTCCTTGGAATCACAGAATCATGGAATGCTTCCAGTTGGAAGGGATCCTAAAGCTCATCCTGAAGCCATGGGCAGGAGCATCTTTCACTAGACCAGGTCTAAACTGGCCTTGGACACTTCCAGGGATCCAGGGGCAGCCACAGATTCTCTGGGCAACCTGTGCCAGAGCCTCCCCACCCTCACAGGGAAGAATTCCTTCCCAATATTTCATCTAAACCTCCATTTTGTCAATTTGAAGCCAAATAATGCCTTTCATTTATTTTTTTGACGTCTCTATCCCCACAAAGCTCCTACCAACAGGCCTTACAGAGAAGGAAAAAACAATGCAAAACCCCTACCAGATGTATTCTTTATTTTGGAAAACACTCCCTTTCTGAGGCTTCCAGTCAGTATTATCACCCTAATAATAAATTCATTACAGAATGAATATTTTAAAAAGGCTGCCTGAAGAATATTTTGAATTTTAGAAGAGTCTCAATCTGATTTCATTCTGATGACAAAGGAAATTGGCTTTAGCATTTAAATTAACATTATTATTCCATAAATATCATACTTATCAGTTACATGATTCACCTGTAAGCACTTTTTTAGCACTTAAAAGGACAAACTTGTACAAAGGCATTGCTGCCTTGGGTGGAAAGAGGGGGATGCTAGAGGTGCAGGATAGGCATGTGCTATTCCAACTGCAAAATACTGATTTTCTAGTCCTTTTTTAGCCTGTTACTGGAGATTCCTGGGGTAGAAAAGCTCCTTCAAGGTTTCTGCCCATCCATGGCCCTTCCTGCAGCTTTGGCTCATCTCTCCAAGAGAGAGAGCTCATGGAGAAGTGCCCCTTCCCTGCACCACAGACTTTCCCCCTTTGCCATAGGAATCATTTCTTTGTTACTTAATCGTCTGTAATTATCTCCAGGAGTAAATTCTGTTGGTGCATCAATTTTCAAACACAACAGTCGTTTTTATCAGTCATGTTTATTTAATTTTAGCTGATTAGCACAGAACCTAACAAGTGGCTTAGACTAACAGTGTGTCACTGCCCAAGTATTTTGTAGGTAACAAGAAGACATGGAATAGTGCACATGTTGCTTTGTCTGCATTAATCTATTTACATTGTAATTCTTCAACTGTTTTTAATGGCTGGTTCAGCTGGAAGCAATTAGTTGTCTAAATTAAAGCCACATTTCTCACTTTGTGCACTGGGAGGGGTTTTAGCCGTTGTCTTTCCCTTGCTTTTTGTTTCCCAAATCAAGACGTATCCCATTTGAAAATGCATGAAATCCTATTGAGGGGATTGAGGCGAGTGTTTGGAGCCACGTTCCCGTGTGTTTGCCTTGGAGCCAAAGGCTTGGATGGGCCACAAAACCCTGTGTTTGAAGTTCAGCTCTGCTGAGGGCTGTCAGCAGGAGCCGACCCGGCAGCAGGGGCAGCTCCGAGAGGAGTGGATGAAAGCCAGGAGAAGACAAAGCACTGGCTGTTCTGGGCTATTCTGCACAGGCTGTGGCCCTTTGTTTATATCTTAATTAAATAAACAAATAGGTTTGTGTTAAGCACAACATAATTCATACGTGTTGGATCTCACCTTCTTTTTCAAGGAAAAAAAAAAGTCCCATTTTTAAAGCAGTCATGGAACACTTGGAGTCAGGCTGGTGTTGCTCCTGGTGTTCATCCTGTCTCCACTCATCCCCCTGGCTCAGGATTTTCCAGGTCTGGCCTGAACACCACACTTTTCTCCCAGATATGTGTCAAGTCTCACAAGAGATCTTCAGCTCGCTGTGGAGACTCACAAGGCACCCAGAGCTGTGGGATATGAAGGGTTGTCCAGCCCTGGCAGAGCTGCTCAGGGGAATGGTGGAGTCCCCATTCTTGGAGGGGTTTAACAGATGTGTGGATGTGGCACTTGGGGACACAGCTTAGTGGTGGCCTTGGCAGGACAGTTAGACCCAATGAACTTCCAAGTCTTTTCCAAACTAAACAATTCTATAATATTGCAATCCAATGTCTTCCATGAGGTTTGGACCCTCTGTGCAAGCTGAGAATTTTTCCTTAAAATGCACTATTTATTACTGTTTGTTAAAAAAAATAAAATAAAATGCTCTCCATGCAATGACTTTGAAATCAATCCATGAAGTCAATGACTTATCAGGGCAAGGAAAGAAAACCCCCACTCTGCCCTCCATTGACTTCAGAACACCCTATAAAGTGGTGCCCAGTGCACCAGCCTGGGAAGGGGGATACCCTCAGAGAAAACCAGGATTTGAGTCACTCTCTCCCATGGCAGTGCCTGCAGGGGCCATGGGACAGGTTTTTGTAGGGGCTTCATTGAATTCGACACATTTTCTCTTCCTTTCAGCAATAAAAATTAATAAAACTCACATGTGGCCTCATCCAAACTGAATCTTCTCTTAAGTCAGTGTTCAAATAAATCAGGTTTGGCCCAGATTTACTCCTGGGGAAGTGCTGAGCTGGTGGTCCAGCAGAACAGGGTGACAGGAGGAAAGGCCACCGCCCTGCTTGCTCCTCTTCCTGCCCACCTCCAAACCCAAAGGCAGCAGCCCCAGTGGAGAGTTTTCTGCCACCTTCTGTTTGTCCCAGCCTGAAAGTCCCTCGAACATTTGTGTTCTCCCCTCTCCTCCCTGTCCCATCTGTCCCTCATTACATGCTCAGGCTGAGCCCTGCGCGGGGTCGGATGGCGCCGAGGCAAAGGTCAGAGGAACCTCCAGCCCACATTTTGCCATCAGTTGATTATTCAGATAACAAACAGCCTGAAGACTGAGAGGGCTTCAGACTGGACCCTGTCACTGCAGCAAAGGAAAAGACAATATCTAAATCCTCCAGGCTCCCTGCTACCCTGAATCTCCCAAAAATAATTAAGCAACCAGATGGTGTTTCGTGGAGCTGGTGCAGAGCTGCTGCCTGGCCGCAGGCTTCTTGCTTTTAATATACTGCCCAGCATTAATCAAGCAGTATAGGAGCATCCTGTATCAGTTGTGCAAAACAGAGCTTCAATGATTTACTGTCAGATTCTTTCAGCTGCTGTTGGGCTCCTGTTTTCCTTTCATGTGGGGAGCAGGGTCAGCAGCAGCACAGTCCTGCTTTTACTTGGACAACATTTGCTGCTGTCATTCCGGTCCCCGCAGTGTTCATGCTCCCAGCCCTGGATGCTAATTGATTTTAGGGAGCCCATCCATCAGTTAAATTTAGGAGATCACCCACCAGGTTTGCTGTTCACTGTCAAAGGTAATTCAATTAAAACTCCACAAGTGTGACTAACCAGGAGATGGGGAATATGTTCAGCAGCTGTGTTGCTGTGCCTTCTCCGTCCTATTGTGTCTGTGCCCCAGCCATATACCTTGGCTGGTTAATGTACACAACAGTAGAAAAAAAATTAAGCCCAAATGGTGCCTTCAGGATGCAAATGTCTGAATTTAAAAGCTTCAGTAAGGAGAAAACCTTCAGATGTGTTGAAAGGCAGCAGTGCTGCAGCGCTTGAATTAACTTGTTGCATCTATAGGGGCGTGGGGTTTTCAAAACAACCTTCAAAAGAATCCAATTTAGATTTTAAAATATGTTGATAGTTTGGTTTCTCCTTGTTCCTTCCCAGTTTCCCCTCAGCCCTCACTCAGAGTTGATAGGAAACCATCCAATGGTTTCCAGTCATGGAAAGATGTTTCCATTAAACCCCCGAGGCTGAGGATCTTTGGGCCTCTCCTGTCTGACACCCAGGATGTGCCTCTCCTGCTGCTGCCATCGGGCACTCAGATGTGGTTTGGCAGTAATTAAGCGCATCGTTAACGATCCCATTGCCCACCACGGGACAAAATGGTGTGTCTGCTGAAGAGATTAAAGGAAAACATTCCCGGAAAACTACAGGTAAACAAGACACTCATCCCTCAACCTTTCACCCGCAGAGACCAAAGTTCACATCCCACTGGAGCACAAATAAATAGGGGCTGGGCTCCCCTGGGTCACTGCTGGGGGTTTATAGTCATGGTGAGACTATTTCAGAGCCCAACAGAGTTGGGGATGGCAGAGGATGGGTGGGATGCAGGCTTGGAAGGGGCTGGGAGCAGAGAAACTCCTCAAATCCCTGCCTGTTCAGAAAGCAGCTTGGATTTACTCCCAGTAAACACAGTACTGACAGTGGCTCCCTAAAATTATTCCTAAAAATTAATTAGGCACCAATGGGAGTTTCCAAGACATTCCCCTGCACAGGTCCCATTCCAGCAGCCCCTTCTGCATGAGTCAAACCCCAAACAAACACTGGGATTTCCAGCTGGTTGTAGGAAATAAATGAGCTCCAGTGACTTCACAAACCCCTGGCCTTCCTGCACATCTTTACAGTATCAGTATCCTGAGAAAACATCCAGACTTCCCAAACATCCCCATAAACCTTTATGAAGAGCTTGGGAATACCTGGCCTATTTATTACTCCAACCGCAGCCTAAGTGCAACTGTAAAACTTCTGGAAAAGCATTAAATTTGGAAGAGAACCCGGAATATTCTGTATTTATTCTGCTTTAAACTCACCAGACAACTTGGGGTTGGTAAGTATTAACCTTTATATTTTTCAAATATTTGGATGAAAAACCAGTGCTCTTGTTAAATGTAATAATTGCCAGCAATATATTATTACTTCTGCTATCTTTACACATAGAATTACCCAGCAGAAAATGTTGTAATTATATATTTTTTGTGGAAATACGAAGATTTTAAGCAATGTTCAAATACTTACAGCAACATAAGTGGGTAAGGAACGGCTTTGATATACAGCTGCTGCCAGGAATCCTCTTCTTGTTGTTACTGTTGAATCTCTCCCTTCCTCTGGCATTAATAAATTAAGGCACCTGCTCCACAAATCAGCAGGAATCTGGAAAATCATTATCACTCCAACACGGAAGCGCTGCCCATCGGGACAGAACAAATGGGGTATGTGGCCTACATGGGACTGCAAAAAGGCTTCTATTTGTCAAATTACCAGAGGAAAAGTTGATCTTACTGTTATGGACTTTATCCACTTCCAGGTCATATCAATTAGTCACAGCAGGCTCGTGGAGACTGGAACTAATTTACAACACTCTGAGCAGGTCCTGCTTCTCCTCTGGATTTCCAGGCACATGTTGGGGCTTCCAGACAGAACCTGAGAATAAAAAATCACCAGCAACAGAAACTGAGCTTAATAATTCCAGTATTGACCCATTTTACAGCAAGAGAAGCAAAGCCCTGCCTGTGAGAAGGATAAAGTGAAACAGAGACTCCACAGGATTATGTTTATCTAATCTTTGAAAAAAAAAGAAGTCTTAAAAAATGTAATTAAAAACCCTGAGCATCTTTAACAGAAGTTTTTAAATGTTTTCCTATCCCTGACAGCTCATTTTGACAGAAAATGTTTGTAATAAAGAATTATGAATCAGATAGCAGGGAAATTAAATTAAGCTGATTATTATCTTGTCAGATACACGCAGCAGTTGATACAGAATGTTCATTGCTTTAGACTTTCGCACAAGGATTGCTTCATTCCACAATAAACTCAGAATATCCCAAGCAATACACACAGGAAAACAGTTTTTAGGTTAGAAATGTGCAATGTGAAATTATTTTTAGGGGCTGAAATCACCCTTATCCAGACAAGGGCTGAGAGCAGCGTGTCTGTGTGAGATGGTCCAAGTCCGGCTGCTCCTCACGGCATCAGAAGACCTTGGAAAGCTTTTCCAAGAGCTGGGATCGTGCAGTGCTGTGATGTTCTGTTTTGAACCGTGTAGCACAGCCCGAGATCCTTAATAAGGAGCAGCAAAGGGAAGCAAGAGCCGGCAAAACTCCCTCCCTGCCTCTTCTGCCGAGCTCAAACGGCCCAACTGGCACAGAAATTAGTTACAGATTGTTCCTGTCGGGCCTTTCCCTCATGGAATGGTAATGAAGGGACCTGCTTCCGATACAAGCAAGGCCACTGACCCTTCCCAGGGCTTCAGGGGAAAAATATTGCTTGGAAAAAGAAAGCAGGGAGTCGAGTGCTGCTGTGAGCTCAACATGGGCCTGATGAGAGGAGGAGGCTGAAAACTGCAATGAACTATAGAGAGATTATAAAATTGTATCAACATATATGTTATATAAATATATATTTAGTTATACAATAACATCTCCTTAAAATA
>VYXB01001579.1:1050820-1061180 GCA_013397135.1 Pachyramphus minor | reverse complement strand
AAACTATCTAAATCTATAAACTAAATATACATTATCTGAATATATATTATCTAAATATAAACTATTAAATATATATTATCTAAATACATATTGAAATATAGATACTATAAAATTACCCCATGTGAAATTATAGTCAATACTTCATCAAATCAAAGCTCATCAAAGCCTCCAGTAAGAAAATACACTTTACTAATAAAATATATTTCCATCAGCACAGAGTGTTTCCTTCTGCACAAACCAGAATTATCACAGGACGAAAGTGGAACGAGACAGTTAAAAAATGCACAGCTTAACTAAAAATGAAATTTAAAAGCAGGTTTAAAGCACAGGGTTACTCACTATCACACTCCAAACAGATCTTGAGGACCCAAATGAATGGCTAAAGATAGCAAAGTGATGTTTTGAGGAGGGTTTAGTGCAGACTGACAGGAATCAGCCCGTGCCAAGTGCTGCCAGGCTGGATCCTGGGCAGCCCGGCAGCTTTGGGGCCGGATTAAGGCCCAACCCAGGCACATCCTGCCGTGAGTGGCCACTGCCCAAAGCAGAGGGTCCACGGGACAGTTCCTTAACCAGCCAGGTTCCTCCTAAGAATCCCAACCAGTAACTCTTGTAGGACCCACAAGAGCAAAGCCTGAGGCTCCCTCTGCTGGTTCCCAAACAACAGTGGAAGGGAAACATTAAAATTGAAGAACTTTAGGTCTGGGAAGGACAAACCCGAACTCAAACTCCACACCATCTCCTGCCACTTTTCCACGTGACCCCTCCTTCTGTATGTAAGGACAGAAAACCCTCTGAGATGTTTAAGCTTGAGGGATCACTCCATATCAGACTAAACATTTTAAAAAATCATTAAATTGTTAATAATTAGAGTTTATGTTGTTATACTTAATTACTCCCTAATTGTGCCAAATCTCTCTCTCAGCAGTTCCCACTTTATCTGCTTCTTGTTTTTCTCCATCAATATTTAATTTTCTGGTTATCTTCTCACAGGAATATTGTGGCATGTGCTTGTTTATCCCTGTAAGAGACCTGTAACAGCCACACACCCAAAATAAGTTGTCTGTACAATTTTATTTACCACCTGCAGTTACATTTACAAACTGTCCCATACAAGTAAAGCAGTTTTCAAAGTGAACTTCACCAGAGCTACAAAAATTATTGTCTTTTCTATACACATCACCAGCTTCAGAATTTATTTCTATGCACAACTGCTGATTATATTTAACAAAAAGTTGCTATTTTTTGGCTCTGAGGATCTCCACGAAGGCAACTGGATCATTTGATCCCATTGCAGTCATGAAATTCAAGTTCTTGTTCTGATTTTCCTTCCCTCTTTCCTCTGAAGCTCTTCATGGCTTTGTTTTGGAATTCTAATGGAGACAAAACGTTACCACACACCAGCAGTTTTAGGAACAGAGGGAAAAAATGCTGAGCAAAACCAGCCAGCAACATTTCAAGCAATGTTTCACTTCAGATGTTCCTGCTGGCCGCATAAATATTGAAATATTAGCTGGGAGTAAGTTCCATAAAAGCACACAAACTGATTTAACATGAAATGAACTTGAACAAACACAGAGAATTTACAGGAGACAAAACAAGGTCGGAGTGAGGAGCCAGAGCTGCTCAGGGAAGAGAAATCTTTTTGAGGAGCCCAAAAGGGAGGAAGGATGAAACTCAAACATTGCTCTAAGAGTAATTTTGTTTGAAGCATTTTCAAAAGGCATGAGAAAAAAATACATATTTGAATATATAGCTGTTAAAACTCAGTGAATGCAGCTCTCAGACACCACTTCCCCAGGAGAGGGCAGGAGATCTGTACGTAGGAGCTGCCAGGCCCCAAATCCTGGCACGGTGGGAATACACCAAAATTCCTGAAGTGAAGCCAACAGGGCAAAAATTCCCTGCTTCAGACACCTATTTCTTCCCCAGGTCAGCTAAACCTGCCTGGCTCTTTGCATCCTAGTCCCCCAGACTTAACCTTAATTAGAAATGACTTAATTAAGTCAGTCAAGCCTTTATATTTTAATTCCTCTAAAGGAACAACACTGGATATCTGTGGGGTCTTAGAGTTCACCAGCCTGGGATAAGATCAAAACTCCAAAACCAGGCTGTGCATCACCAATAAAATAATGAGTTTATTTAATATTTATCTTGCAGCAATCTCAGTCTCAGCTCTTTATTTTTAAATTCCTCCAAGGCTCACAGGAACTCGGAAAACCAACTACATGGGAGCTCAGTTCCAGAATGGCCCAAACCCAGTCTAAGAGCAGCATAATTTTTAACTTCTTTTAAAAAAAATTAACATTATTTTCAATTAAGCATCATTAAAATAAGCCAGGCAAGGCAGCTGGAGCTGTCATACTAAACACTGAAACCCTCAGCACTTCATGGACAGCTCCAACAAACCACAAAGCTCCAACAACCACAAAGTAACTCTGGTGTGGAGTGATTCCACAGCAGGAAGTTTCGAGCAATATGATGATATGAAGTAACTGAATATACAAAAAAAACAAAGTAAATCCAGCAAGGCAAAGGCACACACACAGTTACCTCAGCTGGGGTAACCTGTTGCATAGATACACCATTATCTGGTTACACTGTTCAGAATAAAATGCAGTAAATAGTCCCTTTCCTAAGATGTTTTATTAATAATTTGAAGGGATTGTAGCAAAAGTATGTGGTTTTTAAACATCTTCCAATTTCTCCTGTTTACAGGAGGAACACTCAAGGTGTTTACATTTATTTTCATTTAAACAAGTGAAAAGATCACATTATAAACTAGTTGTTTTAGTTCTGGCTGCCAGTGTGAGAGAGAATTCCACAACATTTTCAGTTGTTTTGTCTATCTGATTTTCCTTATCTTATTTTCACAGTAGCCTTGATCACTTCAGTATGTAACACCCTGCTAAACCTTTGGAGTGAGTTGGGTAACACATTCCAAGTGAAGTCTGAAACTGCTCTGAAACGTTTCATCATTTTTGCATGTTTTCACTGAAAAATCCTGCTTGAATGAAAAAGTGAAGTGTGGGTTTTTTCCCTCAAATATTTCCCCAACACTGGAAAACCCACGTGACCCTGAACACCAGGCAATTAAAAACCAATCCCAAGCCTGATGCTTCACACCTTCCCTCACCCCTACAAAGACAAAAACATAAAAATGGGCCCCAAAAAATCAGGAAGATAATGTGAAGTCACTGTTTATCACAACACATCACAAGTGGTCTCAGCTACAAATTTCTACAACCATTTTTTACTTTACAACTGCAGCAAGAGTTTGAAGCTCCTGAGAGCAGCCAGACTCTCCTTCTGTGCAGAAATAGAAATTGCTAAAATGAGCTCCTCCATACAACTGGAATATTACAAATCATGTTATTTTATCTGCAGAGAGCAACAGACAAAGAATCAAAAAATATATTTAAGTCCTTCTATGTTGAAGTGATGCCACCACAAGTCCCCAGTTATATGAAATCAGCTTTTGGTAACTTATTTTTGAATGAAACTGCTGATTTTAGCACAATTACCTCACCTTTAAAAGACTAAAAAAACCTCAAAGTCCACTTTGTTTCAACAAGTGCATTTTCCATGAAATCCACGGTCCACCCCTGTGTGTTCCAGGAGCTTGGCTCTGTCAGAAAATTATCTGAACTGAACCATCAGTTTTCCAGCTGTAAACAGGTCCCTTAATTTTAAAAAATCACCTCATAATTTAAAATATATCTCAATGACACTTGGCTTGGCTTTGAACTAGAATGTACCAACATTAGTGGCTGAACTGGAACATCAACTTGAATTTGTGAAAAAAGCTTGCAAAAAAATAGATCAACTTCCAAATGTACAGGAAAGGACATTAGAGCTGATATTTTTGGGTCACTTAATGTATTTTAGAAAGAGTAGCAAGCAAGGAGTGAAGTACCCTATATTACAAATGTTCAAACACTAAGCCAGACTGTTTACACCTCCAGTGTAGTGCAGGGTTAGTTCCAGAAGGGAAGTTTGGAAGCAGGAACAAAGAACTGCAGCTTTGTTTGAATTAAACTTGATCCCGTAGGCGGGCGAGTCTCTGTGACAGCTCATCCTGCAGGACCATCAAACACAAAGAAACCAACCATCAGCAACACCAAAATCAATCTCTGCCATCTCACACCCAGCTGATATAAAATTCTTTCATGTTTTAACAAGATTTGCTTAAGGATGGCTGTGAGAGAAGAGTTAAAGGCCACAGAACTATGAAAGAACCAGGCAAAAATACATCTGAACTTTCTTCACTAAGGAGACAAATATATCATTAAAATTATTTTGATAGCAAGACTGTTGTAACTACAGGTTTTTTGGGACAGCTGAAATAGAAATAGCATTCAGCAACAGTGCTTTAGCAGAGCAAAGTATTGGTTCTCACAGCATTTCTCCAGGAAACACTGATCTCAGGGAAATCTGACATTTACCTGTTCTGCTGAGGCAACGCTTGTACCAACAGAATCTGTCTGTCCTTGAGGTAGTTCCATGTTCAGATCAAGACTAAGAGGAAAAACAGAACAAAAACCAAGTCAGGTATAGGTGGATAAAGGGGAAGAACAATAACTGACAAGCAGAGGAGGAAAACACTGAGGAATTCTGAGACAGCATCCCATGAATGCTGTACTCCAGCTCCTTAGACAAGCTGGTGAGTAATTCTGACTCACTACCAAGAAGGTAAGTCATACATGTCCAGAGGTGAAAGGAAAATGGTGTTTTAACTGTGCTTCCAAGAGACAGACAAAAAAACCAAGGGTATCTGACCTTAAAGAAAACCAGGAAGGGTTGTGGGAACCAAGACTTAGTCAAGAAATGGTCACTCAAGATTTTACCTACCCTGCTTCATCTGCCATTTCCTGCAGCAGCATGTCCACCTGGTTCTGAAGGAAAACAAAACAGATTGTTGCATTTGGAGTTTCTGACAACTGTTAAATCTTCTGAGAACAGGAATTATTTGAGCAAAACTGATTTAAATGGAAATGCCTTTTTTAGAGCAGTTTTGTGCTTAACCACCAGAAGGTATGAACTCAAAAAGAAGGAGTAGAAGTGACATTAATTGAACTCTGGCTTGGGAAATGATGCTTCTAAAGAAATCAACTTCTCTGAAAAAAAACCCGAACAAATACCTGAGTGCTTCAAGTGCTAAATATGAGCTACTGCTTTGCACAACATGCAAAAAGCCCATCTGCAATAGATTTGGTTTATAGGATTTGGGTTTAGGTTTATTTCATTTCTCTGACAAATTTTCTGTTATAAAAGCACATTTAGGTCCTTGTGGAACAGCACAAGGGGACAGTTCCTGGGAATTCTTAATAAGTATTGTTTAAAGATTCGTTTTAGTGAACACATGTCCATAAGCTGGAAGTAGGTAATTACCAACCTCTCATTGCATATCCCACTACTAATTTGCTGGTGACTCATGTAATTTTGTTAATATCAGTGAGTTAGAAGTCACAGCATATTCTGCTTTGGCAATGCTGAAGTATTCTCTGGTGCAAAAGTCCACTAAGAACTCATGAAAATGCTGCTAATTCAAGATATAAAATAAAGCCTGCAAAAACAGGTTAAAATACATCCTTGTGATCCTCTGCACTTGTAGTGACAATTTGAAACAGGCTCTTCATCCCAAAGGAACACAAAGCAAAAAGGCTGCAGTGGCTGATATGTCCCAAAGTAGGTAGAAAGAAGAGAATTAGACATTGCCATCCAGTTTAGACACGTAATTTGAGGTCACCTTGTTAAAAATATTTGACTGTTCTTACTTGTGGTGTCGTTAACGTCGTAGTGTTGCTCATTGTGTCTTCCATCTGTTGTGTCTGAACATCCAGTGTTTCAAACTGATGCTCAAATTTGTCCATTAGTGCAGAGATCTATGAAAAATATGAATCACATCAATAAACTGCAGATAACAAAAGCAATATATCTCAACAGAAACAGAATCACAGGACACGGACAGGCAGCCTCTGGAGCTCAGAAGTTTGTCCCCCTTCCCTCCCAGCCTCACTGTGAAAACTTTTCTCTTCATGGAAATTTCCTTTCCCTTTTTAAAACTTGTGTCCATTGTTCTTTCTGCTTTGGATGTGCAGCTCCAAGAAAATAAAGTCTATTTACCTTTTCCAAGTTCATGCTCTTCAACGTGGCATCCATGGACTTCACCACCCCTGCCATCGACTTTGTCACCTGAAATAAGGGCAGGGAAATTATTACAAAGAAGAATGAGGAGTTTGGGAAGAAATCCTGCCCTGTGAGGGTGGGGAGGCCCTGGCACAGGTTGCTCAGAGAAGCTGTGGCTGCCCCATCCCTGGAAGTGTCCAAGCACAGGTTGGACAGGGCTTGGAGCAACCTGGGATGGTGGAAGGTGTCCCTGCCCATGGAGGGAGTGGGACTGGATGAGCTTTAATGCCCCTTCCAACCCAAACCATTCTGGGATTCCATGATTTCTTACCCAGCTCTCTTTTCCACAGAGCTTTAGCAATACCAAATAGCAGGAAACACACTGGATCTGGTGCATCTGGAATGCCACTGTTTGAACAGCTCTTGCCATTTCAAACTCTATAAATTACTCAACCACTTGAAATACACATCCTAAGGCAAAATTCACTAGAAACTGAGGTTTACAAGGCATTGATTTTTGTGGACTTGAGACCTGTGAGTGGTAATGGATACACTTGGTACACAGGTCACATGGCAGAATAAATTCTCAATACAGCAGTTTGCCTTAAACAAGTATCTGTATTAAGAAAGACCTCTGGAATCCCAAGCCCTACGCCATGACTTGACGCACTGGGATGGGGAGAAGCGTCTCGGCAAAACAACCCTCATTCCAAAGAGCAGCTGCCGGAGAAATTCTGCTTTGCCACCTGGCCACATCCAAACCAAAACTGACACTGCCCAGCCGGTTCTGGACAGGATGTGAGGCAGCTGAGGGGTGTCCCTGCCGGGAGGGCTGTACCTTGCCCATGGTGACAGCAGTCTGCACGCGGGCAGCCACGGCGTCCACGCGGGCGCTCATGCGCAGGAAGTTGATGGCCTGGTTCTTCTGGCGGATGGCGTTCTCTGCGTGGATCCGAGCCACCTCCATGTTCCCCTTCTGGATGGCCTGGGAAAAGAGGAAAAGTGGAAAAGAAGAGCATTTTAGCCTTCCTTCCTCTTGCAAATATGGCTTCTGAGTAGCCTGGTTCGGTTTTGAAATAAAAGCATTAATTTGTTGTTATTTTTTTTTCTATTAAAAGAGAAAATAAATCTTTCTCTCCTCCCCCAAACATTGTCAAGATTTGAATCCTTAATTTCTTTTCAAGGAAGGTGTCTAGAATGCTCATCAAACAGTGGGGCTTACAGAGCTACAGAAACATTACTTTCTATTCCTCAAGCCATTTTCAGTCTCAAGATCCAAACAGAGATACAACCACACCAAAACCAGAGTTAAATAAATTTCTTCTCTCTTCACTACCTCAATGACTCAAAAGCTATTTTGAAGTTCCTCTCCCTCAGCCCTTTTAACACAAGCTGAGAAACATGAAGTATTTTTAACTTTGAGAACAATAGTCTCTAACAAAATGCCTACAAGACAATCCTCTTGGGAAGCAAATTCCACAAGCTGTCCAGGAGGATACACAAGAATTTATCCTCATGTTTATTAATAAGCATGGGAAGATTTACAATCATTATTTTAAATCCCAGACATTGACTACTTTATTATTAGCATGCACACCCGGGAAATGATAAAACCCCACATATTTTTCTGCTGTAGTAGGTAAAAAACAGATCTAAAAAGCTTGTTTCACACTTACCTTCTTAATTTTGGCTTTCTCAGCCTTTTCTTCTTTGTCACATTTTTTGGAGTTCCTGTTGAGCTCCTTTGCAGCAAACTTCAAATTAAACAGGTGTTCTGCAGTGCAAGTTAAGGCTCAAGAACATGATTGATCCTTCAATTGTAGTATTTTCTCTCCTGTCTGAAGTGCTACCAAACCCTGCATATACTGTGCTTCCCCATTAGTGATAATATAACTTGGAAAATGTTGTTTAAGCCCTTGAAATCTGCAGGATAAGGAGACCTACCCAGCTGCTTTATAGTGCCACTTCATATCTTGATCCAAAATGTACAGCCATAAACAAAGTTCAGAACCCAAAGTGGGTCCATTTAACACCAGAGACCTCCTTCAGACTGATAAATACAACCAGTCAAACATCCCCTAGAACTGAGAGTTCTTCTCTGCCGTCTACTTTCACTCACACACCCAGATCCTGGGACTCTCAGTGAAATGATGTGGTTTAGTGGCCCACCTGGAAGCTCCCCATCCAAAAAAAAAACCCAAAGCCACCAAGGAACAGGACAAATGAACAGTTTAACAGCAAAGTAGCTCAGCTGGCCATGCCCAGGCACAGCCCATCAGGCAGAGCTGCCCTTCCCAGCCACAGGAGGATCCCAGATTTAAATTGCTCATCCGGCTCCTTCCCAGCCCTGGGTCATGTGAACAGTCCTGGACTCCCCGACAACTCCATCATCTGACTTTTGGGCAGAGAATATTCAAGGCAGGAAGAGAAAGTTTTTGAAAAGAAAAGTCTGAATCCTGCCTAAGCTGAGAGTTCTAAGAAAAGAGAAAGTCAAGCCTTCACCATGACTTAGAATGACTGCATTAAATGTTCCTGACAGAGAATAAAGTGTGTGCTGTAGAAATAACAATTAAAAAAATATTCTCTTAAAATACTGTTGATGAAAGCTTCCAAATAATATTAGCCTTTCTCAAACAAAATGGAAGCAAAAAGCTTTGTAGGTTTTTTTGCTGCCACCTTTGCTATCCCAGGAGGAAAATGCAGCAGGTACTAAGATACTTAACAGTTAAGTGGAAGCACAAAAGCTAAAACATTACAAGTACTTGAGGTTTCTTCAATATTTCAAGTATATAAGTTATTCCAGAGCTGCTTTTTGCCTGCAGACATGAGGAATGTCTTTGATATCCTATAAACAATCAGGAAACAGATGATTTTGCATTTAGGATATCTACTAAGGTAGGTACCAGTAGCACTAAAACTTCTACTTGTATTTATATTTGCTTTAAAACCCAGGTCTCCATCCCTTTCAGCAGCAATAAGTGTATGCTCTGAGGCACAGATCAGGTAATTACCAGGCAGGAAAGCACTGGTCAGAGACCAGAACCACCAGGCAAAATGTGACATCACCTATTTACACTGATACAGCACTTCAGAGCAGTTTATTTTGAAATAACTTCCTCAGTTACTCACTTGGGGCATTAAAACATCTCACCTGCCACTTCCTCAGCTCTCCCATTCCTGAGCAGCACATTCCTGCTCCTCCCTTGAAATGTCTTTCTCAATGTGCCATAACCCAAGTGAAACACAACCTCCACCAGGGTTTGTGACTCACAGTCAGCTGCTCCAGCCTTCTCTCAGTCCCTACAGGACAACTGACAACTCCAGCACTGCCTGCCCATTCCACCCACACCAAGACCTCTGGAATACACATGGAAACCTCTGTGATCTTTAAGGGGTTTCTGTCTCCCTGTCCATTAAGATGATTTTGCACAGCAAGGAAATTTAAATCAGCCCACACAGTGTTTCCTCTGGGTGTAAACTCTTCCCAACAGCAGGAAGCACAGCCAGGAGTGTCCACGGTGGCTGTGTGTATGGGGACAGCCTTGCTGACACCACCCCAGTCTATACACATCTTGTGTCCCTGCTGCCCAATTTGCACTATTTAAAGTGTAAGTTGTGTTTCCTTCCTCAGGAACTGGGTTGTCCCTCCATCCAGCACAGCCCTGGGAGCAGCAGCACAGCCTGCCCCTCCTCTGCCGAGCAGCTCAGGCCGCCCGGCCATGCCTTGGGAAGAGACACTGAACCTCCCACTCACTTCCTCGGCCCTCCGGGGCGGTCAAACCACAGGATCACAGGATGGTTGGGGTTGGAAGAGACCTCTGGAGATCATCCTGTCCAAGCCCCGTGCCCAGGTAGAGTCACAGGTGACCCTCCAGTTGGGTTTAGAGCGTCGCCAGAGAGGGAGACTCCACACCCCCCCCTCCCCTCCTCCTTCCCCCCAGCAGCTCTGCCAGGCTCGACATAAAGAAGCTCTTCCTCGTGTTGAGGTGGTTTAGTTGTGTTTTCGTTTCCGGCCATTGCTCCCGTCCTGCCGCTGGGCAGCACTGAACAGAGCCTGGCACCATCCTCTGACACCCCTGGGAGAAATCTGTATGGACTGATGAGACCCCTCTCAGCCGCCTCTTCTCCAGAGGAGAATTCAGAGAGCTCCGCTCCTGCCAGCGTCACACCCAGGGCTTCTCCTCCTCCTCCTGCCCCTCGGACCCCGCGACCACCGACCTGAGGGGCAGGAATC
>VYXB01001579.1:996668-1050748 GCA_013397135.1 Pachyramphus minor | reverse complement strand
CCGGCCCCAGCCCCGGCCCCGGCCCGGCCCGCGGTCCCCCCGAGGATACTCTCCATGTTGGACATGCTGGCGGCCCGCCCGGGCCGGCGGGGGCGGAGCGGGACCGAACCGGGCTCGGGCAGCGCTGGGCCCGGGGCGGCATGGGTCATGTCCGCCCCTGCTGTGGGCAGCAGCGCTTTCCATTATCGCAGCTTGCTCCAAGCCCCGAACAACCCAGCCTTGGACACTTCCAGGGATGGGGCAGCCACAGCTTCCCTGGGCAACCTGTGCCAGGGCCTCCCCACCCTCACAGGGGAGAATTTCTTCTTAATATCCCATCTAGCCCTGCCCTCTGGTGGTGGGAAGCCATTCCTCCTTCTCTGGTCCCTCCAAGTCACTCTCCCAGCCTGGCTCCAGAGCAGAGGGGCTCCTGCCCTCGGAGCATCTCCGGAGCCTCCTCTGGACTCGCTCCAGCATTTCCATGTCTTCCACTGTGCTGTTGTTCCCCAGAGCTGGAGCAGCTCTGCAGGTGGGGTCTCACCCGAGGGGACAGAGAGGCAGAATCCCCCCTTGTCCTGCTGCCCACGCTGGGGGCGAGCCCAGGGCACGGAGGGGTTCTGGGCTGGGGCATCTCCAACCTCTCACACACCATAATAAATATATAACGATATTTTTTGCTGAAGCATCTCAGGCACACCCTGCCAAGGTAGTGATGTATCTCAGCTGCTGGTTTCTCACAGGGAGATGCCTGTAGGAATTGTGGACAGGGTAATAACGCAGGAGCACATGTAGCAAGTAAATGCACACTGCAGTAAGTGTGGCAGAAGACACTAGAGCAAAAGCCATAACTTAATTATTCTTGCTTGTGTCTCAGGAGCCCGAATTCGTGATAACAAGGATCTCTGCTGAATCCTGGCTGTAAAAGCTTTGAAACTCAACTGGTGACACCTCGGCGGTGACACACTCCATGTGTGCAATGGGAGAGGTCTGCAGGAAGGACCTTTCTTTCCAGGAGATAGAAAAAGATGAGATTTTCTGGACCTGATAATTCTCAGTATCACCAGTTCACAGAAGAAATGTTATTGTCTATGGTTTTAAACAAAACCTGTGGAGAGCTGTAGCAGAGATCTCACATATTTAATAGAGTCTGCTCCTGAACAGCCCTCCTGCATTCAGCCTCCTGGACACTTGCACAGTAATTCTCATGAGTAATAGTTCCTTAAATGAATAAGGCTTTCCAAGGTCAGAAACAGACACTAGATCATTGAATATCCACCTTTTTTTTTCCTCTAATATTCCTGGAACTCTTTCATTAGGCCGGGCTTTGGAGGTGGCAGTGATATTAGATAGGAAGTATTAGAGTGATCATCTACTCTGAAAAATAATTATTTGTTTCAGTGCTGTCAAGGAGAAGTGAACCTGACCTAATTATCCACAAAATTGTTAGAGAACAAAGCAGAAAAACCTGCTCAGAAGCAGGAGCATGTAATGTTTTACCTCAATTAAACCTGGAAAAGCATTGGCCAGGTTCACACTGGTGATACAGGAGTGAGAAAACTGGGCTGCATCTGCTTAGGACATCAGCTCACAAATTCCAGCTGAAGTCCCTCTTTCCTTTTGACTGCAGGGGAAATATCCTGGTGATGCACCTTAAAAAACTACCTGAGCTAAACAAGAAATACAGTTTATTGTTTGGGGATTTTTTTTCCCAGACAAGCATCACTGAATTTTCATGATTTAAAAAAAAATAGATAAAACACAAAGAAATTTGGAAGAAACACATTACCAAGCAATTATCTTCAGCAACCTAAATTAAATATATTGTCTTCTGTGGATGCAGGTGTAGAGATACACCAAGATGTTGGCAAAGATTGCAATGAAACTTCTATAATTTAGAAATACTTTCATTACAATAACATCTTGAAAATACATTAGAAAACAGAAATTGCATGTTCTCTGCATCTTTCATTTGCAACTTGCTGTTCCCTGGAGGAGGGAATGAATATTGCACAGCAAATTATATCAAAAGAGATTTTTTTAAGTGCTGCTCCTGCAGTGTGGGGGACTCTCTGGGTCACCCTCCAGTGCCACTGCCAGGGGATAATCCTGGTCTCATTCCATCTGGACAAGAGGCTTGGCATGGAAGACGCAGAGGTTGAACCTGGCACAGGTGTGGGAAGGAACTGGCCCTGCTTGGACGTTTTCCCACAGCAAGAAGGTCATGTCTGTAATATTCCAAACCAACATCCCTGTGTCCTTGGGGCTTTTCCAGCTCAGCCCCATCCCAGTCCCTCCTGAGCTGTGTTTTGGGGGCAGAGTGAGGCAGCATTCCCAGCAACTCAGTGCTAAGACCCTCGTGCCTCACCCAGGAAAAAGGGAGAGGGATAAATGGCATTTGAGTCACTGTTCTTTGGCCTCTGAGTGATTAACATTTGGAAGTGAATAAACCTGTTGACTAATGCCTGAACTCTCAGTACAGACCTTCTGCCTCTAAAATGAGAAGGATTTTGCTGTATCCCGAGTTCTGAAAGATGAAGATGCAGTTGTTGGCTTTTTCCAGCCAATAAAATTGTAAATAAATTGCTTTACCTTCCTTCAAACAATCGTGGATGTCCAGTACTGGCTGCTTACATCTCAGTAGACTGAAATCACCTTTCACAGCCGCACTTTCCTCCTGCTTTTTGTATTTCAGCTCTTGATAAATCCATTTTAGAGCCTCAGCCATTTTGTACTGTTACCAACTCTCAATTCTCAAACCTCTCCCAAAAGCAGCAATTTCAAGTCTATCTCCTGCTTCCTCCCCTCACTTTCCCTCCTACACAGCCTCCATCTCATCTTGGATGCAGAAAATATTTATTTTTCCTTAAATTTTATTGAGTTGTGGGTTATATGTTGCTCACTTCGTAGCACTTTGGAGAAATAAAACTGACAAACTGATCTGCACAAGAGGATGAGCTGGGAAAGAATTGAACTGAAAATATGAAAAAATCAGAATTATTAAATAAAAGTGCTGAAAACTCGGCAGAATTCGATTTCCAGGCATGATGGAGGTGTATGTATTTGCCAGTTTAATGTGAATACTTACAGGTGCTGATGGCTTTTAGGGCAGGAAGGAGGTGATGAGGCTGAAAATACTCATTACATAAAATTTTCTCTCTGTGTCCATGGTGTTTCAGCTGTTTTTTTCTTATTCTTCCTCCATCCTCTTCTCTCTCTTTTTTCCCTTTTCTGTGTGTTTTCCCAGGTATTGACCAGCACAGGAGTTGTCACAAGTTGGTTGATTTTAATGAGCTCTTCAGTGCAGTGTGTCACAAATATTTGGCATTTTTTGTTGCCTTTCAGCCAAACCTACAGAAATATTCTTCATGTTTTGTAAGGGGGTACAAAGATACATTTTATTTTCATGAGACCTTAGATCCCATATTGCACAAACCTCCCAAACATTGGCTGTCAAATGGCATTTTTGCAATGCATTCAAACCCAGATACCACTTGGCCACGGGGTGTAAAGTCCATAAATACAGGTGGATTTTTATTCTCCTGATGATCAAATACTTTAATTCTGACATAGCAATAATTTTACTCTACTCAGTGAAATTCTTCCTGTCTGAAATGGTTCCAAGCCCAGGCCAAATGGGCTCCTGTGCCTCGGCTTGTGAGCGATGACGCCAGGAGAACGTTATGGGGAGGATCAATTTTAATCACAATAATTGATCTGTTCCCTTAGTCATTCCTGGTGTCAGTCATGTGTGATACACAGAAGACAGTAAATGTTAAATTCAGGGGGTAGAACTTTGCAACAAGTTAAAGCCAGGTGTGATACAACACTGCTGAGAGCTCTGATGCTGGGAGAACACTTGTAATTAAAGCACAGTTTTCTTAGTGCGTTCCAAGTAAAAGGATTTGACTCACGTTGTCCTTAAAGTCTACACATAGCAAAAAGAAATTAGAGTGATGAGGAGCTTATGGGATGTGGGATCTTGGCTACATCTGTGAAGCAGAAGCAGTTGGGAGGCAGGATGATGTTCATCCGTGGGATGAGCCAGGCAGCTTGGTCTCCTCCCTGGTTTTGGATGTAAAACTCTGGCACCAAAACGTGCACTTGTTGCCCACTGTCTGCTTTGCTCTTCTAATTGCAGCAAGATTCATTCCAGCAGGAGGACTCTGAAACTCAGGATTACTGAGGGCTCAAAATGTTGGTGACACACCAGGTTCACTGCAAAGGGTGGCAACTGCAGAGTCCAGTTCAAAGAGGGAACGACAAATTAGTCCTGGTTCAGTGTGGAAATCTGGCAAAATCGAGGTCTGCCCACTGTGTGTGCTGGGCAAACAGGGGCATTCTGGCTATTGGGGGTCAGGGACCTCTGGGTGTAAAAAGCCCGTTAATCCCAGAAGTTTTTTGTACGTTGTGTGATTATATCCCAAAATGAGCATTTCCATGATTCAGTACAGTCACTGGGAGTATGAGGCAACAACAGGAGACAACAAGGTCACCAGTGATGATGATTTAATCACAGAACCATAAAATCATGAAATGGTTTGGGTTGGAAGGGATATTAAAGCCCATCCAGTGCCACCCCCTGCCATGGGCAGGGACACCTTCCACTATCCCAGGTTGCTCCAAGCCCCGTCCAACCTGGCCTTGGACACTTCCAGGGATGGGGCAGCCACAGCTTCTCTGGGGAACTGAATGTTGCTTCATTCAGAACTGAAGTTCTGGTTGTTTTTTCACAGAGACAACTCTGTAATATTTTTACTTAAAAGATGCCACTGAAAGTGGACAAAACTAAGTTTCTGTTCCCGGAAAATTCACCAAGAATTATTCTCATTTAGAGTGCACACCAGAAATTAAATTTTCCATGGAGAGTCCAATAGTTAATGTTTTAGAAACTTCCAGGGATGGGGCAGCTTTTTTAAATTTTAATATTTTTTTCCAAAAAAACCTCCTCTTAGTCATATTTCATGCTCTTTAAACATCATTGCCTTTAAAACCTTCTGGCTCTGCTTTGAAATGTCGCTCTCTCCTTCAAAGTTTTAATGGAAAGAAAACTTCTTGCACTGTGGGCATTATTTATCTGAAGTAGCAGTGGGATTTCTTTGTCTCTTTGTGGAACAATGAAGGAAAGCAGGACTGTAAAGCCTCTGTCCCTGGATGAAGTGTTTAGGAATTCATAGTGAACCTGCCAGGATCTCAAAGGCAGCCACCAGAGGATATGAAAGAACTGGTTCAATAAAACCATTTAGCTTTCCAATACCCTGTTAATGAGCTGATTCTGCACCTCTGAGCTCCACCACATCGTGTCATTTCAGGAGAACTGGTGTAAATCTAAAGTTCGGTCTTTTCAAAAGTAGTAGAGTGAAAACCAAAGGGCTCCACATCACTGGGCTGATTTATTTTTAATAAATAATTTTCCCCTGCTCTATCACCATGGATTTCCTGAATAAGCTTCATTTCCAGCTTATCTCTGCCAGTAGCAGTGACACAACTGAGCTGCACTGGTTGTGTTCTGGAATGGGATGGGGGTGGTCAATTTAAAATAATTTAAATTTCACTCAAATCAAAACCAGATTGAAGTAAACAGGCGGCTAGTTCTGAAAAAGATTTGAAAGTTGGTGGTTTTTTTAGTCCCTTAAATGCTTCATTTCTGTTCTTAAATAGATTAATATATAGACTTCGAAAATACACTGTCAACCACTGAGCAAATGAGACGTCTGGGACAGATTTAAGGCAAAAATTAAACTTAATGTGACAGAAAAGTGATTTTTCTTCTTGAAAAAGACTGGAGGAGAGAGACAGCTAAAAGAACCTCATGGAAATAAAAAATACAAAATTTTTATTTTTTTTTAAATAATCTCTTTTCAATAATAAATCAATAAACCACCTGGGGATGGCTCTACCACTTGTTAAGGTTGTGTAGCTGTGGTTAAATTCAGCCCATGCCCTGGAGGAAGACAAGGACCAACAAAGGCTCATGGAAACTGCAGGACACAAAAGCTTTTTTATGGAATAGCCATTTTTTTTTTTCAAATTAAAAGAGGATTTTTAGGTTCTTGCTTTATAGTTTTGAATTTAATCTTGGGGCACTTCTGGGAAGTAGTCCTGTGCAATACTTTCAGGGCTTTTTCCCCTTTTTTTCCCAGCTGAAACCATGTGAGGCCTAGAAGAGCCTCCCTTTCTCCTCTTCCAGCTTCTCCAGCAGTAGGACACAGCAGCTGCATCCTTAGTGCTCCATGCTGTGTATTTTAGATCTCAGTAGGAGCTACCAAACTTCTCTGGGATTTAGGGCTGAGCTGGCAGTTTCCTTGTCCCACAAGGAGTCCCAGCACAGCTGGCAGGGACAGCTCAGAGGTTGGGCTGGAGTGACAGGGAAGCACCGGAGCCTCCATGACTGCTCCCTGCTCCAGGGATTCCGGGCTCTGCTGCCAGGGCTGCCTGTGCTCTGCTGAGTATTTAAAACATGTTTTCTCAATGATGATCAAAACAATCTTTCCACTTTGTAAGGTATTTGTCAGAGTGGTTTATTCTCTAAAGGGATCGCTCCTGCTCTGCATTTGTCATTCTTTTTGATTGCTGCAATATTGCACAGCACAGTAAATAATAATACCAGGCTCCACTCCAGCTCTTTTCATACAGAGCACATGAATCCTACTCCAGAGCCTTGCTGCTTCCCCGATAAAAATACCATCAGATCTGATCTAAGCCTCTTCCACTTTGCAAATGTGGAAACTCCTCCTGTTCTGTTCTGTGCCCTGGTGACTCACACTGCTGGCGTCACACACGGAGCAGAGCCGAGCTCTGAGGTCAGTGTGTGCAGCCCAGCCCAGCCCCAGGTCTGTCCCTCCTGATCTGTCACGGCACAGACACTTGGGCACCAGTGCCACCATCACTCTCTGTACCGGGGACACAGGATGGGCCCCCAACTTCTGTCCCACTCCAGTGCTGATGGTGGGGAAAAGCCATTTAACTCTTTTCCTCCTTTCTGTACAAAGTTGGGACAAGAGTCATGAGCCCACAGTCCCATGAAGTCACCATCAGAGCTTCAGAGAATCATAGAATCACAGGATGGCTTGGGTTGGAAGGGACCTAAAAACCATCCAGTTGAATCCCCCCTGACATGGGCAGGGCCACCTCCCACTAGATCAGGTTTCTCTAAGCCTCATCCAGCCTGGTCTTTCTTCATAAATCAGAGTCCTTGAGGTATTTTTACAGGACCTTTAGTCTCACTCCTAATCACAGCCAAAGGTTGACACGGTATGACAGCCTGCAGTGCTCAAGGATCTGTTTTCTTGCAGGAGAAATCTGTCAGTGGATAATGTGAATTTACAGGCAGTTGATGCTGCTAAAACAGCACCAACAACTGCAAAAAAATCGACAGCAGAAAATCTACAGGACCCAGGTGGGGACGTTGCTGCTTTCAGTGGTAGCTGAAGTGCCTTGGCCAGGCAGCAGAAGGTCCCCAGGGTGGGAACAGCCCCTAAGGAGGGACATGGTGCTGCTGCAGTCCATGCACCCCCCTCCTGGGATCCAGGATGGCTGGAAAAGCCCTACAGCAGATCACAGAATGATGGAACCATTGTGGTGGAAAAGCCCTCCCAGCCCATCGAGCCCAACCTGTGCCAGATCCCTTGTCACCCAGCCCAGAGCACTGAGCACCACAACCAGTCATTCCTTAGACACCTCCGGGGATGGGGACTCCACCACCTCCCTGGGCAGCCCCTTCCAGTGCCTGACAGAAAAAATACGGAATGCTTCCCCCAATTTGTGTGTCATCAGCTGGGTCTAAGGGTGAGCTGCAGAAATTTCCTGATATAGTTGGAGCACTGATGCAGGAAGGCATTTCAGCAGCTTCTCTGCTCATCTACGGTATTTCATTCTCATCCCTCAGGTGCTCCCAAGTGCCCTACACACACAATCAAATTACTGGGGCTTTACTAGGAGAGAAGATTGGATCAGGAGCTAAACAAACCAGATCAGGTTATAGATTTCTGTTTACTTTTATTTTCTTCCTACCACCACAGGGATATGTGTAAACAGGCACATATATAAACCCACCAGCAGATCTTTTTAAAGCAGCCACACATTTCTGAAGTGTAAACATTTTTATATGAGGTCTGATACAGGAGTCAGAGGTGAAGGGCATGCACAGAACTTGTCTTTCCTTCTGACCAGACAGGCAGGAAATAGAATTTTTCTGAGCTTCCCAGCTGTCCACAGATGACAAATTACTGCTTGTTCCCACTTAGCCCAGCTTCAGCTGGCCTGAATACATTCTATTTACAAGTGCCCTGGGATTAGTTCAAGTTGCTCCAGACTTCAGCGTGCTGACGTTGGAGGAGATTAACAGAAGTCATTTGCTGATTCACCATAACAATTTTCATAAAATATGAGTCAGGGTTTTCTTCTTTCATGTAAGGCTGAAATTAGGTTAACATGCTTTGCTGAGCACTGTGCTGTACTATGTGTGTTCCCAGCAGCATCTGATGTTCCTGGGGTATATTTTTGGAAGTATAACCAGATTTATGAGGCCATGTCTTTCCCTCAGCTTTCCAATAAACTGACCTTCACCAATCTGTGGCTTGAATTAGAGACCTCTTCTCCACTCCAATATAAAGTCATGATACCAAGTGGATTTTCTGCAGCCTCTCACCTGTTGGACTGCTAAAGCTCTGTTTAAATTCTATGCTTATGTGAGCTCCTCCAAACCTGGACATCTGGAGCAAAGCTTGCTGAACGTTCATGACAGGGGTCTTGGAATGAGATGATCTTCAAAAGGTCCCTTCCAACCCAAACCATGTCCCGGAATCCACCTCAAATTCCAGAGTAGGGAGACAGCTCTTCCCTCAGACTGCTCATCTGGGAGCAGGGTCTTCGTGCCACCCCTTGCATGTCCTTACCCCTTCGATGTGTCTCACAGTGTTTCTGCCACCCCATCATCAAACCTTCCCCTCCTCGTGCCTCTCTAGTTTCACACAGTTAAATTGAAGTGGTGACTGTAGAAAATGACATCAGCATTTAAATAGATTTCCTGAGGAAATGTTTTAATGGTCATTTTTATAGCTTGTTTTGTGCTTTTTAACTTTTTCCTCTCTGGTCAAAATCAAAAAATCATTTCATACAGACCAGTACAGGAAAAGAGCTAATTCTGACTAATCTCAAGGGTTTGATTGTTTTGATTCATGTTCATTCCAAGCACCGATGGCAGAAAAAAACCTGAATTTCTTTTTTGTGTTCAGAGAGTTTCTTTGGATGAATCAAAACATTCTTCACTTCTAGATTCAGGCAATACAAAAACTCAACAAGCCTCTTCATATTTAAGAGTAAAACTCCATAAATGGCAGCAGAAGCTATAAACCCCCTCACCCTGACTTGGAATTTCTTGAAGAGAAGTTTGCACAGCAAGTGGTTCTCAGCACTTTTATTCAGTGACACCTGACTTTCCCACTGTGGCTACTAAATTGGGTATAAATTCCTTCTGAATCCTGGCTGAGGGCTCAATCCAAGGTGCCTGGTGGTGAGAGGAAGAGCTTACAGTGCTCTGACAGTCGTGTGTGCAATCTGGCTTCATCCTGGTGGGCTGGAAAGGAAAATTCCATGTATTTCTCTTGGTGTTTGTGTGTGCAAAAGTGAATGCCCATTCCACCTGGAAAATGCACTTTTACCTACCCTCGTGTTGTCTCAAAGCTCACGCTCAAAGTTAAGGCCATGGGGAGTGTGTTTTCTGAGGTGATTTCCTCTGAGACAGAATATGCATCATTCATGACGTAAAATTCTGGAGTTTGGGAATGAAAACACAGCCCTGCACTGGAATTTTCCAAAGGTAAAGCTGATTTTCCTCCGCCTCGCTGAACTGCAGAGCGCAGAGCTGAATGCCCAGGGTATCTGAGATCTAAATACATGTGAGAACTGGGGGAGTGTAGATCAGGATCTGACCTTTACAGGCCCAAGTTTGGTAATCTTCAGTGTTTTACAACTGCCTTTATTGCTCTCACAGTTTCAGCTTGTTCTGCACATCCAAATCCCTTTGAAATTTGATAAATTCTCCAAGCAGGGCCAGATCCTGTTGTAGCCCTGGAGGATTTAGGTGCTGCTATTCCAGCAAAACATGACCTTGCATCGGGTTATCCACAGCATACTATGGACCTTGAGCTCTGCATTCATAAAACCTGGCAAAGGGCACAGTTCCAAGCTCTGTGAAAAATTGGCTGTGCTTCTACAATTTTATTCAGCAAGAAATCAGCGCTGTGCGTCACTGGTCAAAAGATGACTAAGCTCTGGTTATAAATGATAGAAATGATAAGGATTTACAGCCAGATTATGCCTTTTGACTCCTTTTGAGTAATACCTCACTTCTTCACCAATGAATTAGAGATAAGCAAATCTTTAAACTAGGTGTTTGCTCAAGAGCTTGGCTGGCCGAAAATGTATTTATGGATATATTAAGTGCTTTCTGGAATTAGGACCAGAGCAGGAAGAGGCAGCAAGAGTCCAGGTTTAGGGAGCGTATCTTGTATATCAGCAGAGGAGACCTGGCCTTAGAGGTGGCCTTTGAGATCCTCATTTCCAAACCAAACAAAGTGAGCTGGGTGAAATCCCAGCTGTGCTGAACTCAGGAGCAGAAGTCCCAGCAACCTCAGTGGGTGTGGGATGTCATCAGACAGATGTCCTTCTTCTTCCCTCACTTTTCCACTTGGAGAATGTGGTGCTGCCAGCCCTGTGCTGGTGTCCCTGACCTGCCCGTGGCCAGTCCCAGCAGCCTGGTGACATCACGATGGCACAGATTTGCATCTGCCTCCCTGAAAATGCGCAAAGAGGTGAAGGCATAATTCCAAGAAAATCCAGCCCTCCCTGCCTGACATTAAATTAGGTTTATCACCCATCAAACATGAGCTTTTCTCTGTGTACTAAACACTTATTCCCTCACCCAGCCATGCTGTGGGGCTGCAGCTTCCTAAAGAGTGAAGAAAAAGGAAGATATGTAGCTTTTCTGAAGTAATTCACTGTTTTCCAACTGCAGGAGGACCATTAACTAATTAATTTGCCCAATTAATCATTCAGTAGCTATGTATAATGGTTGGGCAAGCCATGGGCTTCATCTTGGCACAGGCTGAGTGTGCAGCTCCCATCCTGTCCCTCTCTCCAGCAGTTCTGTGTGTCCATGGCCACTGGGCTCCCTCTGTCTTGGCTGTGGTGGCCCAGGACCACATAACTGGAAAATACACTTACTGGAGCTGAGAGTTCGTTTGTGTTGGAGTTTATAAGGATTTCAAAAGTCTCATCAATTCTTTTTCTTGATTTGTGAACTAGGAAGATAAATTAATATAATAATAAACCAAGAAATAAAGAACAAAAGAAACAATTAGCTAATATAACAATATAAAGTAATTTAAGTAGAAATACTTTTTACAGCTAGGACTATCAAGTAATAGAAACTAACTTGGTGTTTATGACATAAAATGAAGTCATTTCACAAGTGGGATTCTTTAACAGTGAAGTGCTTTGTAATCGCTGCAATTGCTCCATCATAAAACTGTTCCCAAGAGGAAAGAGACACTGAAGATATTTTTAAGGGCCCTAAAGAATAACAGCTCTTTTGGGGATTTTTATGTTCTACAAGGGTCATATTTCCTTGCTGTGGACTCTTTTAGGATAAAAGGTTAAAATCCTGCTCTGGTGTAATACCCCAGAGCCAGCCTAGAAGTACCTGGGTGCTGGAAGGTCAAGTACAGACATGGCTATTTAAGGTTATTATATATTTCCCTATGATAAAATGCAGTTTAAAATACTTTCATAACCTTTTTTTGCTCATTGTTATGAGTCACTGTAGTACTAAATCTGCACTTTTTTCAGAAATAATCATGGCTTACCCATGTGGCATATTTTCTCAGAGCAGTTAAGTAAATTATCTCTCATTTTAGGTCTGTGTCTAAGCAAACTTAGACATCCCACAGCAGCAAATGTGAAGTATTTAGTGTTACAGTGGAATGGAAATGACCAAAAATGTCACAAATGCCATAACCTCACCCTGTGCAGGGCTTTTTTCCATCCATCCAGTGAAGTAATTGATCAAAGATAATAGTTTTTAGATACCCAGGCTGGTTTTCTAAATCAGATGCTTAGAATCAGAAACGAGTTTGTGACATCACATGTTGCACATGTAGGAACACAGAGAATGTTTCCAGCAGGACACCACAGTGGAGGAGATCCTGGTCCCAGAGCTGAAGTGACAGAGCAGCCAAGTGTCTTTCACTGTGAGAAGGGCTGTGCTGCAGGTGAGACAGAATTTGGGGGATTGAGTGACCAAACTGCAGTTGCTCATGTCACTGTTATCAGTTTAATCACCTTAATCCTCAATCTTAATCCTTACAATCCTTAATGCCTCCCTGAAATGTAGATTTCCTTGTTTAGATTTCCTTGGCAATTACATTCTGTGCCTGTGTCTTGCCCAGAAAAGCTGTGGCTGCTCCATCCCTGGAAGTGTCCAAGGCCAGGTTGGACAGGGCTTGGAGCAACCTGGGTTAGTGGAAGGTGTCCCTGCCCATGGCAAGGGGTGGGATGAGCTGGCTTTAAGGTCCCTTCCAACCTAAATCATTCCAGGATTCCATGAAATAGTGAGGCAAAAACCACAGACTATTTGTGCAGGAAGAATCTCAAAACCCAACAAGTTTAGTTCTGACCCTTCTTGGGTTTAATGGTTTGAGAACTGGATCACCAGAGGATGAAACTATTTGCCACCAAGTGGGGCCCTCTTTGCCTGGGCTGACAGGACCTAAAGTTGGAATGGGGAAGGTTCAGGTTGGATATTAGGAACAATTTCTTTGTAGAAAGGTTTCTTAAAGCATTGAAATGGACTACCTAAAACAGTGGTGGAATCATAGAATATGCTGAGTTGGAAGGGACCCACAGGGATCAAGTCCAACTCCTGGCCCTGCATGGGACACCCCAACATCCCACCCTGTGTCTGAGAGCGTTGTCCAAATGCTCCCTGTACTCAATCCCCATCCCTGGGGGAATTTAACAGCCGTGTGGATGTGGCAGCTGGGGACATGGGGCAGTGGTGGGCTTGGCAGTGCTGGGGGAACAGTTGGACTCGATGGTGATAGAGAGCTTTTCCAACTGAAACAACTCCACGATCCCTTGATTTCATGATTCCTTGATACCCTGATTTTATGACTGTGATTCCATGATTTTCTGATTCCTTGATCCCGCGGTCCCGTGACCACATGATGTTATTATTCCATGATGCTGTGACCCCATGATTCCACGACTCTACGGTTCTATGCCCTCCGCCGGGCGCATCCGGCAGGGGCGGCGGCCGGGGGGCTGCAGGTGAGGGGCGGCGGCCGGTGTCCGTCACCTCCCCGTGCGGAAGCGGCCGCGCCGCTGGGACAAACAGCGGCCCCGGGGCAGGTCTGAGGCTCGGCCCCTCCTCCGCGGGCCGCGCAGGGGGTGCGGGCTCGGGGGTCCCTGTGGNCGGGCGCTCCCACGGCCCCATTGAGGCGGAGCCGCCGCGGCGGGAGCGGAGCGGAGCGCGCGGGACGGGATGAGCTGCGGCGAGTGAGCGGGGCCGGGGCGGGCGGGGCCGTTGCGGGAGCGGTTGGTCTCGGTTAGAAAACTTGGCGAGCCCCGGGGCGCTCGGCTCGGGCCTTTCTCCTCTCCTCGTAAGGCGTTTTCCTCACAAACTTTGGGCATAAACTTACAAAAAGGGCGGTTTGGAGAACCGGCGGTGCCGCGGGGGTGCATGTGTGTGTGTCTCGCTGCACGTGAGTTCTGTCTCGCTAGGGTGTTCCTTTGCACGCATCCTAAAAACTCCCTGGATTTGGGCAAGCCCTGCCTCGCCACATCCATAGTAGGAGTAGTAAGAGCGTGGTATTCCCTACTCGCTGGTGGAAGCTCTGTCACCCCATGTAAAAGATGACAGCTTAGGTAGCTCTGTCGCCCCGTGTAGAAGATGATAACTTAGGTAGCTTAGGCCTTTTGTAGGTGTTCAGCAAGGACCATCCGTGTTTTGGGGGGAGGTCACAGCCTAGAGGTGACAGTGACAGCGACAGCAAGCTGGGATTCTCTGCCCTAAACTATTAGGAAGTGCCTATGTGCAGTGCAACTCAGGGCTGGAATTCTGCGTCTTCCTATGCAGGAATCACTCTCCTGTGCTCCCTGCCTTCTCCCACAGGCGTCTCTGAAACATCTGTTAAGCCACTGCAAATCTTTAATGATATTTATTGTTCCCTCTCAAAGAGGAGGGCTGGCTCTGCAGGCTCACACACGTTGTGTTCCATGTGCTGCGTTAACAGGGACAGCCTGTCCGTGGCTCCCATAAAAAGCAGCAAGGTGCCTATGAATGGGGATGTGTTCAATTCTCCGCTAAAGGCCGAGCAATGAATAATAAATGAAAGTGACTGAGAGCAGGGGCTCTCCCACGCTTCATGCTCTTGAGTTCTCCCTAAACTACAGTCAGATGTGTCTGTCCCATTCAGAAATATAAAAACAACCCCTGTGTCCTTTCATCCTCCGTGTGCTGTGCCTGCAGCATCCAGGAGTCAGGAATAAGGGCTTGATGTGCAGAGCAGGAGTAGCTGCCTGCATTATACCTTCTATTCCTTATGCCTTATCCCTCTTGCATTCTCACAGCTCAGTTCAAAGAGAACACTAATAACTCCTTTAATTTGCAGTGCTGCAGACCTTTGACCCCTGGGTAGTGTTGCCTGCACACCATTCCTGCCCAGCTGTGCATCCTGGGCATAACTTTACAGTAAATTTAGCTTTATTGCCTCATTAGACGTTAGAAATACAGCTCTGGTGTGCTCTGTAATGATTCAGCTGCCACAAAGAGAGATGTCTACCGGTGACCCCTGTGAGCAAAGGCCTGACCCTAAATTCCTGCCCCTGGGTGTATCAGCAGCTCAAGTTTGGGAGTAGCTGCTGACACTGTGGAGTCCGGTAATTTATGAACCCACTATAAATCAGGGAGACATAAGTAGACCAAGTTCCTTGAAAGATCACATTGAGACTGAGTTATTTTGGAGAGTCAATTAAGCAGCATTTAGGCTGGCAGTGGAAATTCATTCATTAATTAATGCTGCTTGAAGGAATGAAATTCTACCCGTGTTTTCAAAACACTCCTAATCCGGAGTGGTTTTGTGGCCTTCCTGGTGCTGGGCTCTGATAATCAGACTCCAGGATGGGCTTGGCCTGAGCCATCAGTGCTTGGCCATGGCAGGGGTGAAATGTTGGTACCTCGTGCTCTGCTTTGCCTCTTTCTTTTGTGTTGGGAAGGCCTTGGTGGGTCACCCTGACATTATTGACAGTGTTGAGTTCCTGATGCTCATTTGCATGTGGGGATAGACCTTGTCTTATGGATTTAAGACATAGATGTGTCTTGCATGTCATATATATGTTACATATCTCTGTTTAACCCGCTGGTTCTAATGGATGAAGGTCAATGAACAGCTACAAGATTTGGAGGCAAATTCCAAATCAAATTTCACCACCAAACTATGGGTAATGTGGAGTGAGGGATGGTTCCCGTGGAGTAGAAATGAGCTCAGGTTTACAGAGCAGGCCAGTTCTGCTCTGATTTACACCAAAGCAATTGCTGGCACTGGCACAGGTTGCCCAGAGAACTGTGGCTGCCCCATCCCTGGAAGTGTCCAAGGCCAGGTTGGATGGGGCTTGGAGCAACCTGGGGTAGTGAAAGGTGCCCCTGCCCATAGCAGGGGGTGGGATTCAATGGGCTTTAAGGTCCCTTCCAACCCAAACCATTCCATGATTCTATGAACTTATGCCCTTGGGTTTCAGATATTTTTAAAAAAGAAGTATTTTGAAAGTTACAGTCTGGCTTTTCCCTTTTGCCACCAGACCTTCATGCAAAAATAATTATTCAAAGCATCAGTACAGAATCTGAGATGCCACAGGCAATCAACAACATACCTATTTCCCAAAATTAGTGTGGCATAGAAAGGGAGAACACAGAGAGCTGCAAAATTTGAGCATAATACTGAACATGGCTTCTCCATGTTGCAGAATTGCTCATAGATAAACCCTCGTTTCAGTTCTTTTCTAGCCAAGATATTTTTGTGGCCCTAAAAACTGTTTCTTTCAGCACTTATTACCAAAAGGAGGGTTTTCCTCCACGAACCACCACAAATGGGTACAGCAGATGTTGATTAATGTCAACATCAGCTGATTTTCTTCTCCATTACCCTTCCTGCTGGGTCTTTGCTTAGCGAGCAGGTCCTGTCGCCTTGACAGCCGGTGTCACGTTGGATGTTTTTGCACATTTGGGGAGAGCTTGACTCAGTCCTTCCCCCAAACTTGGTGTTGTCATGCGTATGATGGTCATTATGAATTATTGATAGTGATGGAAAAGTCACGAATACACAGCCTTGCTGCAGGGCCTCAGCCTCTTCCTTTGGTTTCATCATTGCTTTATCTCCTCTCTGTGTTTTACTAATAATGTCAACAAAGACATTTTGTGCTGCTTTCCCCACCAAAGAGTAGCAGTGCTGCTGCTGCAGCCACAATCCTTTTTGCTGATCTAGTTTGACTAGTTATGCAGATTTTTTTTTTCTCTGCAAACTCTAGAAAACATTTCAGTTATCAAAAACCTGTTTTCTAGGGGAATCCTGGCTCTTACCGAGGCAGAATTAAGAGTAAACTCTTGTACAGCGAGTACTTTAAAGATAATGAATAATTAATTTTTTTTCCCCCACTTTTACAGTGTAACTCATAAAATTGGGAAAACAGCTATAAAATGAAACCCTGCTGCTGTATTGTGTAGTCAGAGAATAACTTTCTAATAAAAGTATGGAAATTAATTCATGAAAATATGAATTCTGTATTAACATTATAAACACAAATAGTAATATCAATAAATAGTGGAAGACATAGTAATTTTTGAGTAGATTGGGAAACACATTCCTGTGGCAGTGCCAGCCCAGCCTGCTCCAGAAGTTTTTTCCAACTCAATTTAAACTCCCCACTTGCTGTAGCAGCCGGGAAGAGCCTTTATTTGAAGGCATCCCAAAATGCTTAATAAATAAACCTGGAGCCTGTGCCCAGAGCTCACAGCTTGTGCCATAAAATGAAAATACTCCTGGAGTGAAACAGGATAATTGTCTAATAGCAAACACTTTTCTAAGACATGCAGAGCAGAGCAGGGGTGATGCAGAGAGGCTTTCATGGAACACCAGTTCCATTTGTCTCAGTTTTCTGGCTCCTCCCAAGGAAAACTCTCCAAATCCAATCTATTGCTGTATGGACAATCAAAACCCACCCTCGATACTCCAGTGGCTCCGCACTGATTCAGAGAGGGGGAAAAATTGATTGAAGGAACTGAATGATCAGTAAAAAAAGAGGAATCCATTCAATTTGCCGTGTGTGTTGTGTTGGGACCCTCTCAAAACACATGTAAATGTGATCCTGGATGTGTCCTCTCGTGGTTTAGTGACCAAAGCTGTCCCACAAGGTGGGTTCTTGGGGACATTAGATGGTTGTCCTTTGGTGTAGATGAGGGGAGGAAGGCTCTGGAGAGAGCCTTGACTTTGTAATGCCCTCTATGCCCTGACTTAGCCCAGACTCAGGGCTGTGATGACATGTGGCATCACTTATCCCTTTCCTCCGGCATCTGAAGAGGAGAGATGATTATGAAGGTGGCTAAGAGATGGGAAAGGAGGATTGTTCCATTCCTTACTTGCCTGCTTTTGCTGCAGTTTAGTCATAATAAGGAGAGTTTTTGATAAGTGAGCTTTGGATTGAGTCACTGGGATCTCGAGTGAGTAAACAGATGTTGGGATTAGTCTGAGGAGCTGAGCAGAGCAATCATGTGCTGCTCAGGGAAGCTGCAGATAGAGCAGGGGGGAAGGCAAGGATTTCTTGCATCCTTGGCTCTCATTCCTGCCAGTCTGGGGGCAATCACCTTGAAATGCCCTGGGTCAGCTGATGAGGTGTTGGAGCAACCTCCATGCTCACCAAAGCCCATGGGAGACGTGGGCACTTGAGGGGTTTGAGGGCTGATATTCCTTATGGTGGTACCTGGGAGTGGGGATACCCAGAGGGAATGACCAGCTGGGAATGTGCTCCCAAGCAGTGTTTGTGGCAGGGAGGGAAATCCTCAGAGCCACAGGTCATCTCCCACATTCTGCAGGATCTCAGGAGAGTCCTTTGCTCTTTAAGCACGAGGGGAAAAAAGCTCGGAAATGAGTTTGTTGTTGCATGTCACAATTCACATCTCAAATTCAGACACAGGAAAATGCTATCTTTGAAACACAATTGTTGACATAGTAATTTTTGGTTTTGTTTTTCCTTCAGTTGGAAAAATCCTGGGAACCATGAGTTTAGGATAAGGGAATGATACGCTTTTTCCCTTGATGACAGAGCCAATAAAAGGCAGCAGTTGGGAAAAATGTCCCAGCAGCCAAAGCAGTCCATCAATCTCAGCTGCTGCTTCTATGAACATATTATATAATAATGGCTCTTCTTCTACAAAAAAAAAATAAAAAAGCCATAAAGGTCTCTCTTTTCTCCTCCTAAATATCACCAGAGGAAGCCATTAATTCTGCTCCGGAGCCAATCCGTTCCATCATGGTGATATATCCATTAATGGATATCATCTATCCATTAAACCTTCCCCCATTGCACAGAAAGAAATAACAATATTTCATCGTTAAAAAGAATTTTGTATTTTGTGTTTTGTTGTAAAGTGACTGATTTGTCTGACTTTTCCAGACTCCACATGCTGAGACTTTTTTATCTAAGCAGTCCAGAACCTCTTCTCTTTGGCACTGAAGGCCTAACTGGGCTCTCACTCTCAGGCTGACCAAAGCTCAGCCCTTGCCAGACTTAACCCTTTATTCCCAGCTGCAAATATGAGCCATCACTGCATGGATTTGGGGAGCAAGTCAGGGAACACACATTCATCCAATTAATAGCCCATCAGGAGCTGGAAAGCAAATGAAAGCTGCAGACAGGCCCTGGCACAGCAGCCAGGTCCCCACAGGGTGAGCAGAGCAAGTGCTGTGCTTCTGGCAGCAGTAAAATGGCATTTTCAGGGATAAAAATCTGCCTGCTGTAGCATGGAGGGAAAATCCATCTTATTCTGAATAAAATTAATAATGCAGTGCATACCTCCTTGGGCTGTAATTTCAGCTTTTCCTGCAGATTATGCAGATATTTACACTCAAATCATGCTTGTAAAGTTAATCAGAACCATATATACTTGCAGCATAAAAGCTGAAATTGTGGAACACAACTCATCAACAAGGAGTAAATTCACATGGATATCAAACCGTAGAGTGGACAGGGCCCTGCTTGGAATACTCAAGGAACTTTGCAGGATGGGGTTCTGGAATGGGAGATCTTAGAAGAAAAGCCTAAAAAAAGGCTGCCTAGCTGTCAGCATGTCTTTGAAATTAGAAACAAATATAAAGAAGTACCTTTGTCATAGCACAGGAATATTTAGAAATATATTTAATTCCAGCATAGCCAGTCAACAGGCCACTGGAACACGGAAATTCCAGCAGCAGGGATCCTGGGCTTACTGTAAATGAACCAACAACCTCTGAAACAAGACCTTCCTGTCTCTTATAGAAGCAATATAAATCCACTACACAACTCATAGTATTTAATTTTGCTGGGTTGTTATTCATTCTATTTTTTAAATGATTCCACTACATCCCTGCTAATTTGCATGTCTATTAATAATATTGAATTCTCACTCAAAATCCCATAGAGAAAATGACAAGGCTGTTAATATCCTTGCAGGGGATTAAGTAGGACCCAAAACCCAGAGTCTTTATAAGCACTCTGGTGCCTTTCCACTGCTTTTACCTTATCATTCCCAACTTGAAAGGCTGCTGTTACTCCTGCAGGACTGCCAGGCTGTAATGCATCATTTATTATGTACAGCAGGTGACTGGTAGTTAACATTGATCTCAAAATGAATGTTATTGTTTGTTGGGTTTTATTTCCTGCAGCTTTCCTGGGGAGCTTCATGTTTCTGTCAGTGACAAGATGACAATTCATATTTTTACCAAATGATTCAGTGACTCATCCTATTAACTCCGCTGGAATACACACTTCCAGTCCTCCTGCCACGGTAAGTCCATGGGATTTTGCATTCTTTCTGGAAATACTCCTCAGGAGTCAGTCCATAGGATGTATTTGGTAGTACAGATAACCTTTGCCTAAAACCAGTAACTTCTCAGCGATGACCACAGCCCCAAACAGACCAAATATTGTATATGATGCCTATTTTTTAAAGTTATTAAAGTATTTTAGAGCAATTGAGAAGACTGTGCTTCATCCCATGTTATTTACAGGGCTTGGTTTGTTTGGACATGGGGGCCCTATAAGGAAGAACATCATATATTGTGGGAATTGATGTAAATCATAAAATATCTGCCCTTGAAAATGTTGCTCTGTGAGGGGATCCCCATCCAGCTCAGAATGACTGTACCATGAGTCACAAGGCAAAATCTGTCATCCAAAACCCCCAAATATCCAGGATGAGATAATATGGATTATGTATTCACACTGCTTGCCCAAATTAAACTCCTCAGTTTGTCCCTCCTGAGAACTCCCAGCTCATTGAGCCCATGCCCTGTAACATTCCAGATGTTGGCTCCTCGGTTCCTTTTCCCAGCATTGTGCTGCAGGGTTGGGCTCTGCACATCCTTCCCAGATGGGAGAAGGGGTGTTGGAGGCTGCTACATGATTCTCCTGATTCTCATGGAAAAATGGGATCACAGGATGGCTGGGGTTGGAAGGGACCTTAAAGACCATTTCATTCCATGGGCAGGGACTCCTTCCACTGGACCAAGTTGCTCCACCTTGGACACCTCCAGTGATGGGCAACCTGTGCCTCACCACCATCTTCCCAATTTCCAAATTCCTTCCCAATATCCAACCTAAATCTGTCCTCTTTTCCTTAAAGCCATTCTCCCTGTTCCATGGCTTAGGGAAAAGTTAGAGCTTATTTTTGTTGACAACGTCTCTTCTTCTGCTCGCTTTTCCTGCCCCTGGAGGTGATAGTCTGTGGCATGGTCCAAGCAAACTGCTTTTAAGTGCATTTTGCCCACCTTGCAGCCTTATCTCACTAGAGAGGAGCATCTGGCCCTGAGTTATTATGTGTTATTTCAGGGTAACTCGATGGCAACTGTACTGAAAACTGATGGCAACTCATGCGTTATCTGGTGATAACAGGATAAACAAACACCACCTTCCCACATGCATTAACAGTAATGGAAGGAAAAACTCGTGAAAAACACTGTCAAACCAGTTTAAATATTTCCCCATTTAGGTTCCACAGATGCTTTACTGCTTCTACTTGTCTCCTACGCGTTTAAATTACGACTGGAACTCCTTCCACGTTTGACACTCCTGCCTCTGGAGCTTATGCCAGCTGCAGTCCTTAAGTGAGTGAGTAAAACACTTCCAAATGCCCGGCTTAACAGAGGAATGTGGCTTTGAATTTAAGGGAAGCTTTAGCAAGAGATCATGGGAGTCATTAGTGATGCATGTAATGTGTATGCAGGAAAATCAATGCAGGCATTGAGGGGACATTGGCAGAATTTCTGGGAGTGTTTCTGGAGTAATCTCCAAAAACAAGGCCACCACAGCAAGACATTTTGCTTCATCTCTTCTTAAGCTTTTGCTCCCCGGTAACAAGAGATGGGAAGAGAGGAAACAGTCTCAAACTGCACCAGGGGAGGGTCAGGCTGGACATCAAGAGGAATTTCTTCCTGGAAAGGGTGGTCAGGCATTGGAAGGGGCTGCCCTAGGGAGGGGGTGGAGTCCTCACCCCTGGAGGTGTCCGAGGAAGTCAGCGCTGTGGTTGAGTTGACAAGGTGGGGATTGGTCACAGGTTGAACTCGATGATCTCTGAGGTCTTTTCCAACCTCAGTGATTCCATTATTCTGTAAAAGGTCCTCATGCAACCAATTTCAAGTGCAAAGTAAAGAGAATTAGAGCAGTGAAGCATTCCTGATCTTTGCTGGAAAACAGGAAAAGAGGGAAGCAGATCAAAGGGAAGAGGATGGAGCTACCACAGCTGCACAAAAACCCTCTCAGCTGGATTCTGCTTGAGAACACCAGCACATGGCACAGCCTTTGAAAACACACTGAAGCAACATTAGGGAGTATATAAAAAGAGAATTTAAACAGTTTATGGGTAAAATATGAGCTAAATTTGATGAGACTGTTCTCTAGACTGTAAGTATCTGTTTCCCTGAAAGTTGTGGGGAACATGAAAGCTGTCATTAGCGTGGCAGATTTCCTTTATTCAGATGTAAAGCCAGATCTGCTTTCATTTTTCTAATGGAGCTGATCCATGGCACAGTGCTAAGACATGGTTAACAAAACCTTTTAGTGTCATTTTATCCCAAATGACAACTCTTTTTCAGAGTTGCTTGGTCCAAAAAGAAAATTAGAGCCTCTCGTTTCAATATAAAAATAAGTAATAAAAGTTAATAAAACTATGTTTAATGATCCCACAGTATCTGAACATTTTTCCACATTGTGACCACTTCATCAGCACAAGGTGACCACTCAAGGACAAGCTGGCACTTGAAACAGGGAAATATTTTTCTAACCTTATAATAAGGATAATATATCACAAAACTTGACTGTGTCTGATCCATCTTATTCTGTGCTGCTCTGGCCAGTGTGTGTAAAACAAAACACCTTGAAACTACTTTTCCTCGTTGCTTTATCTGGCAGAGATCCTAAATCAAACAGTTTATAGTAACATTTTAAATCCCATAAACAAAAAACTAAGAAAAATCACTGGAAGAGAGTCCCAATAAATTACAAATATTGATGAAGTGAGCTAAAAACCACCCTCTTTTGAGTTTCACTGATGTTTGTGCAGCCTCCATTTGCCCATGGACTGACTTTAAGGCAAGAAAACACTGAATGTGGAACACATGAAATGCTCTTGGGTATTCATGTGGAAGAAGTTACAGAGAACGAATTCTTTGGCAGGGAGCAGCAGGGAAGAGTCAGGGAAGGCTGGGATTGAGGATGCTGCTGAGTGACAGCTCTTGAAGCCTGTGTCACATGTAGGGTGACTCTAAATGAACAATGCTGGTTCTGGCAGAGGGGCAGGGAGGTGTTGCTGCCTCCAGGGATCTCAGGATGGGTTGGACTGGAAGGACCTTAAAGATCATCTGCTTCCACTTCTGCTATCCCATGTTACTCCAAGCCCCGTCCAACCTGGCCTTGGACACTTCCAGGGATCCAGGGGCAGCCACAGCTTCTCTGGGCAACCTGTGCCAGGACCTCCCCACCCTCACAGGGAAGGATTTCTCCCTAATCTAGTCTAAATCAACCCTCCTTCAGTTTAAAACCATCCCTCCTCATCCTATCACTATCTGCCCTTGTAAATGCATCATCCTTCATTGCAAGCATCACCAGTTTCCAAGGAATAAAGTGATTTTCCAGCCTCTTTTCCTACTAATCAACCCAGCACTTGCTTGTGTTTGGCTTCATCCAACTGCTGTGGTGACATGCAGTGAGTTTCCTTCCCTTCTTGTTTCACACAACACTTTAACTAATTTTAGTCTCAATATTGCTACTGATCTATTGTAACTGAGGTTACTCACATTAATAATAACTCCTGACGTTGGCCTGAGCACCTCAGTAAGTAAATTTGCCACTGCTTGGAGAAATCAGGTTTCTAATGAGTATAAAATTACCTGGAAATTGTTCTTGTTGCCAGACAAGATTGAGGAAAAGAACAAGAGAAAACCCTTCTAGGAAAGTGCAGGACTATGTATTGGGTTGAAAGCTGGATGCAATACAGTAAATAATAATTACAATCAAGTTTATTTAGGTTTAGCTGCAAAGTAGTTACATACTTGAAAACTTAATTCCTGTTTTTCCCAGGATATTTTCCTCACTTGTCAAATTGAAGGTGTTGTTTCAGCACAGAATGCTTAGTATTTATCATAAAACATGAATGTTGAGTCTCTGAACTCCCAAAGCCTCCCCAGATTCTCCAGAAATCACTTCAGAGAAATGACATTTTGAGGTACATCTCTTCAACACAGAAGAGAGATTTACTGACATTACCTTTTCCTGTCAATTTAAAATTTCAGTATATTGCAATAACATCTGAAATAACTAAAAATGTAGCAATAAAGGAGGGATTTCTAAGCTTATTTAGGGATACTTCCATCTTCTGACTTCCCAAGTGTTTGAAGAGGGTTCCTCTGCTAAAAGAGGTGATTGAATTTCAGCATTCCCTTCTCTGTGCCCTTTCTTTTACATCACAACATGAACCTCAAAAAGGTCGAAGTTTTGCAATATCAGAGAAATCCCATAATAAAAAACTGCTTAGGCAGCATTTCTGGCAACTATAAGTTTTCTGGTAGGTCCATCATGATCTGACATATAAAAGGTTGGACTTGATGATCTTGGAAGTCTTTTCCAACCTTAACAATTCAATGGTTCTACGAAAGACACAGAGACAACAGGGCAGCAAAAACATTTGTACAAAAACCTCTCCTTACAACCTTCTTGCTCCACCCTGGGTTGTCCTGTTTCCAAAATTCACAGTGACTTTCTGTAACAGCTGTTTTTTAGGATTAACTTGTTGTTAAGGGATGTGGAAAGGGCTCTGAAAGATAAGTACAAGTTTTTCATGGTAGATATTTAAGGGTGAAATCATAAGAGTGTAAAATTGGCAGTGCAATTTCCCTCCCTTTTGGTTCAAAATGCTGTGTTATCTAAATTCCTGCAGGAATGTCCATATTCCAGAGTACATGTGGAGACATACATGTGTTTGCATCTTATGTATGTGGAGTTATACACTGCATACCAGGAGCTACCTGGGACTGATTCCAAGACCTTCACACTGTCAATAGAATTCCCAACTTAAGTCCTGCTTTAGCCAACTTTTAAAACATTCATTCAACTTCAAACATCTGGTTGGTTCCATTCTTTGTAACAAGGCCAGAAAGGTGCCTGGAACTCCATACGCTCCTGATCAGTTTGCTGGGAGATGAAATTACATCAGAAGTATGTGAAATATAGTTCTGTCATATTCCCAAGCCATTTGTCAGTTCACAAGTTACTTGAAATTACTAAAATATTCCAGAATGTGGAATCTGAAGGCGAGGGAAGGAAAATACATGACAACGTACATATGTAATCACTGCTGATGAAGAAACAACAGTGTAGACTTTTCAGTGGTGTTATTACTCAGTAGGATTTTATTGCATTTTTATTCTTGAGCATTGGCTGAAAGAATCTGTTTGAACCACCTGCCTGCAGAGACAGTGCTGGTGTTTCAGTAGTAGGTTCTCAGTGTTGGCAGATTCCCAAAGACCCTTTTTCCACCCAGCTGGTGACTCTCTGAGCCGGCTCAGATCCTGCCTGGACACCACCTGAGTGTCACATCTCATTGCTAAATGTGAAGTTATGAAGTCAAAATATCATTTTAAACAAGTCAGAGCCTTCTCCTCTGTATTCTACAGGTGCTTCTTTACAGGCTTTCTTTAGAAATTCTTTCTCCACAAGACTGGAAGGGGTTTTCTTACTGGTTCTGTAAACCATAACTTGCAGCATTGGTACATTAATGTAGGAACACAGTTAATGGCCTAGAAAGATTTTTTTTGCCACAGGAACATGGTGGAAACAGCTTAACAATGATCAGGTTCCTAACCCACAACATGTGATATTAAAGGATGTGTGTGTATAGATGATCCATAGAGACCAAAGTTCATCCAAGGCAGTCGGTGGATAAACAGTGAGCGTGTTCCTCACTCCTGCTTTTTACAAAAACTTCCTGCTCTTTCAGTGATTTGAAGTATTTCTAGACATGACAGAAAGAACAAATTTGCTCATTTTAGCTCTTCACGGTGAAATTTATTTGGAGTTTCATTAGAACCACCAAGTATTTGGTGTTATTAACCTTTGAGTAGTTTTCAATTGGGTCTGGATGCTTTGCTGCATTTGCTTTGAGTCATGGGTTATACAATAACGTGATGGCTTCTCAGCAGGATTAAAACCTGGGTGCATTAAAATTCAATTAAAAGACTGCGACAAGTGCAGTGGTTGACTCAGACTGTTAACTGGGATTGTGTCACTGGAAAATGAACTGGCTTTGTTGCTACACCAAGGAAGGAAGAGACAACTTTGCTGCAACCAAGTGAAATGTCTGACCCTCTGGTATTTCAGGAAGTTCTAACATTTATCCCTAATTTTTCTTTCTCCCTGTTTAGCTCACTGACTTCACAATGACTGAGGAGGACTTGGACCACAGATTCAGTTGTCTCACCTGGGATCAGATTAAAATCCTGGATCAGGTTTTAGCTGAGCCCATACCTATTCATGGGAGAGGAAACTTTCCGACCCTGGATGTAAAGCCGAAGGATATCATTCATATGGTGAAGGACCAGCTCATTGAGAAGCAGATCCACGTCAGAGACATCCGCCTGAACGGCTCCACAGCCAGTCACATCCTGGTCAAGCAGAACGGAACCAGCTACAAGGACCTAGACATTATTTTTGGGGTGGAACTTCCCAGTGAGCTGGAGTTCCAGATTGTGAAGGAAGCAGTCCTTAATTGCCTATTGGACTTCTTGCCAAAATGTGTTAATAAGCAAAAAATCACGGCTCAGACGATGAAAGATGTGTATGTGCAGAAGATGGTCAAAGTCTCCACCGACCACGACCGCTGGAGCCTCATCTCGCTGTCCAACAACAGCGGCAAGAACGTGGAGTTGAAGTTCGTCAGCTCGCTCCGGCGGCAGTTCGAGTTCAGCGTGGACTCCTTCCAGATCATCCTGGACTCCATCCTGGCGGAGTACAGAGCCTCGGATCGCCCGCTGGCAGAGGACTGTCACCCCACCGTCATCGCCGAGAGCATGTACGGGGACTTCAACGAGGCCATGGACCACTTGAAGTACAAACTGATCTCCACCAGGAACCCCGAGGAGATCCGAGGAGGTGGCCTCCTGAAGTACAGCAACCTCCTGGTCCGTGACTTTAAGCCAGCAGATGAGGCTGAAATTAAATCTCTGGAACGTTACATGTGCTCCAGGTTCTTCATTGATTTTCCAGATGTTGCCGAGCAGCAAAGGAAAATCGAGTCCTATCTGCGCAACCACTTTATCGGGGAGGAGAAGAGCAAGTACGACTACCTGATGACCCTGCGCGGGGTGGTGAACAAGAGCACAGTCTGTCTCATGGGGCACGAGCGACGGCAGACTCTGAACATGATCACAATCCTGGCTTTGAAAGTACTGGGAGAGCAGAACATCATCCCCAACGCGGCCAACGTGACGTGCTATTATCAGCCTGCTCCATATATCAGTGACAGAAACTTCAGCAACTACTACATTGCTCATGGACAGCCCCCCGTGTTCTACCAGCCCTACCCATTCCACATACAGATCCAGAGCGGGATGGTTTAGGAACACACCGACCTCCGCAGCACCCACTTACACTCCTCCCTCTTCCCAGTTCTTAATAAAGGCCTCATTAAAGCGAGTTTTATCAGCACTTCTGAGTTAAGGACATATTTTTGTGCAAGTTGCCAAAGTTCCTTGGTTGATCAATGTCTAAAATCACCGTTCAGCACGTCGTGAAATAAGTGAAGCGTCCGTCATTCGTGAAGTGTTTATACCTTGGGCTGTATTTTTTTGCAATGAAAAGAGAAGGGTATAAATTATTTTAATTTTATAAAATGAAATGCACTAAGTTCTGGGTTCTAAAAAAAAAAAAAAAATCTGAAGCAAAATTTAAATAGTGTAAATGAAAAATGAAGCCAATGAAATACCTCTCAGTAGAAATGCCTGATGTTAGAAGTGTTAGATCATCTCTCCATTATATCCACGTGGTTCCAGCAACATTTATTTGCAGCACCTTTGAAAATACACATTGATGGGTTGTCTCTTGGTGGTGTGGGCTCTGCTTCACAGTCTGATCATCCCTCAGGTGCAATCAGAGAGGTCCCTCTCCTCCCCAGAGTCCTGGTTAGTACTGGGGAAACACCTCCACCAAGGGCAGCCTCAGCACTTTCTGTGTCCAAAATTTCCACTGATCCAAGTGACAGATTTGGCTGCTCAAGTCATGCAGCATCAGACCCCAGGATCTGCCTCCCAGATAATGAAAGTTGTAAGAGATACCACAATTCTGATTAAATTGGTCTTGAAAACCAAGGCAACAGAATGAGAGAGAAGGTGAAAATTGAGCACACAGGGCTCGCTTTCTGTTGCTAATTTGTTATCGATCTGAGCTGCTTTAATGCGCAACAAACAGTCAGGAAAAAAACCAAAAAGCCCAGGACTGCGTTATTTTTAGGGGAATTGAAACAAATCCTTGGCAGTGGCATTTGAAAAAAAAATTTTTATATTAGCAACATCCTGTGTGTGCTTAGATTCCTGCACACACACACCAGTAGCAGGTGAGGATTTAACGATCAGGAAGCAAAACATTAGTTCCGAGTTTTTGTGTGTGCGTGTGAGTGTTTACCAAAGATAAGTTTTAAACATGTCACATAAGTGCCTCCCTGTGCCAGTTGCTCCATGAAGGTTGTGATGGTGTTGGAAATGGTGCCAGAGAGCTCCTGAGTTCAGGAAAGGGAAACACACACCCTTGGGTTGCAAAGTGTTTGTAGCAGAGAAGGTCGGAGAGGTGGGAAGTGTTTGCTCCGGGATGAGCAGGTTTGGGACAGGTGGATCTAAGGTGGTGTCACCAAAACTAAATATGGGACAAGGAATAGCATGAAAAGGACATTTAGAATTGGTGTGCATGTAAAACTGGAACAGCCAACTGGAAATGCAAAGCTGTAGAGTTTCTTACATCGATGCTTAACGTGTCGCTGTGTCATTCTGTGAGTCCCTTGCTGGTCCTGAACCATCCTCCTCCTCCTCCTGTTCAAAAGCAGTGGCTGCATTTTATTGATTTTCAACAGTGTCAGGTCGTGGGCATGAGTGCTTGATTGATTTTACACATAAATATGCTACATAAATGTACTATTTTAAATCAGACATTTCTAAAATTTCTATGAAGTCCTACAGCCAGTGAAATGTAGCTTCCCTTTCCCCCTGATATTCCTGTACAGTTGAACAAAGGACTGTTCAAAGACAACTTTGCTGATCATCACTACAGTCAACTGTTTTCTGTAAAATATAGTGCAAAAAATGATGTTTCCTGCAACATAAGAAGGGTTTGCCAATGATGCTGATTCATTCTGTGATGCCTCTCATGAATATAGTACTGTTACTTTTGCTTATTTTTCAGGTATGTCAAATTTTGTGTCTAAAAGCACACTTGGTTCCACTTCCACGAATATCTTTCCATTGCTAAAATCTATTTAATAAAATCATCAATCTTAATTGCTCTGTTATCAGCTGTGATAACACCATATTTGCATGAAAGCACTTCTAGGGAATTCCCCATCAGGAGCAAAACGGAGTGAAAATGGTGGTTTCATTTTACTTATTAATTGAACTGTTTGGATGATAAAGGGAACCTTTCCATGTAGTTTGGTATTTGCCAAATTAAATAACACTGTGAAAAATTCTGTCAGAGCCTTACATAGGTTGTGTCCCTGCTCATGTTTGTGCTCCAACACCCCGTGTGACCTGCAGGGAGGAGGAGCCAAGAGCTGGACTGGGGAATCTGTGGGAGTCAGGCATCCAAATACTTGAGTTTCAGGAGGAATGGGGCTCCTAAACTCCCTGAATTGATTGGAAAATCTGGGTCCATCTGCACTGGCCTGTGGCCTCCATGCAATGTAGCACATCAATCCATTACTCCTCCTCTCCTGGTTTCCGTGGTTGGTGGGTGGAGAAATGGGTTGATTTCAAGAACCAGGAAACAGGTCAGACAGGAAGGAGCATTTAAACAGGTCTGATCCATCACCCTGAGAAATACTTCAAAAAGTTGGTTTGAACCAACAGGTAGAAACACTTTTGAATCAGATGTTGTGAAAACTATCAGGAATGGTGAAATCACTCTGGATTTGTGTAAACCAGCCTGTCCACTGGTACAGCAACTGTTTATTTAAATATATATTGAATTCTGTTAGGTCTCTGTTTATACATGCAGGTATGGAAGGGCTCAGCCAAAGTCCATGGAGTTGGTGGGAAGAATCCACCCAACTGCAATGGGCTTTGTATCCCAGAAAAGGGCAAAGGACTTAGGTGAGGACCTACAGGTAGAGGTACAATGACATCAATATGCAAAAATCTCTCAGGTATCAATAAACCCTTTAAATTATTGAAAAAAAAAGGTCTTATATTTCATACCTAGAGGTAGTTCAGGTCTGAAGGTTAAGTGAGGTTTAGGATTTTGTATATGTAAGTATTTATATGCCATTTATTTATCCTTACATATACGAAATCTTGTGTTTCTACACCCACAGGGCAATTACCAAAACCTGATGGTTTTAATTATTTCCTTCCACATGTTCTAGTGACACCTGGCAGCAGTATTTGACCTGGAGATTTCTTTTCAAGGTCATAGTGACTCTGTAAAGTAATTTCAAAAAGGGGATGATGAATTGACTGCTGCCTGCAAAACATTGATATCAGTGTGTGAGATGAAATATTGAAATATTGGAACCTCTTCTCCAGTTGTTACTGATTTTACCATGTGCAGATATAAATCTACAAAGAATTGAGAGTTTTCTCAGTCCCAGTCTCCTGAGCTTCATGTTTGCATTATAATTATATCTCGTTGTTACAATCTGTTCAATGATTATTATACCTGGAAATTGTAATGCTGATTTTATTTAATCACATAAAACTTAAGGTTTACAGCTTAAAATAATAGAATGTTTGTCAGGACCTAAGTGTTACAGTTTCAAGTGCTTTCCTGAAAAAATGTCATTTGAATTTTGTGTTATGTTGTAAAAGGTCTATTTGAAGCAAATACTTTCTGGTAGTTCCTTTAAAATGTATTTTGTGAGCTTTATACTCGACATGTCACAAAGGTCTTTGCAATGGGTAAAAGGAATGTAAAGTTGTCCTGAGTCGAGGTGTTCCCTCTCCTGGGGATCTGTGGGTGATTTTACTGGTGTTCAAGGAGTTACAGCGACATAAATTGGGAATTATGGTGTGGGCTCAATATGATTTGCAGAAATACCTGGAGAAAGGGCAGCAAAGAGAGTTGGGCAGGTCAGCACGATTCTTACAGCTCAGTCTCGGGTTGATTCTTCTCTTAAACAATCAAATGGAAGTGTGTTCAGGACAAAGCTGTTGCAGTTGAAATGTTTCAGTGAAAGTTTCAGAAAAAACACCTGAAGCTGTTGAAAAAAATATTGTAAAGCTAAAAAAGTGTGTGAATCCCACCAGTTTGTATGTGATTAGTCCACAGGGTTGACTGGTGCCTTTGGGTGTTTGGGGAGTGACCATTAAAACAATATTTTGTTTAACGGATGGTTTATTGGAATCCCTTCCTTACTCCGGTTGGACACCAACTGGAGCAGGGAGATTTTGTCCAACAGCCCAGCTGGGGAGGGGCAACTGCAAGAGAGAGACAAGTTTGGTTACAATTTCTTGAGTGGATAAACCACTGACTGGAATTCATCACTCTCTGACCCACATGGAAGTTTCCCATGGATCGCCCGATACATTGGAATGGCTCTGTCTAGTTGTCAACAGGCTTGTGTCAAATATTCACATTTGAAGTGCCTAGATATATATATATTTATATAATAAAAACATGACTGTCTGCTGGGTGAATAAAATTAATACTTAAATGACAAGTGATTTGACTTTACATCTGCCTAAAAGTACATTTTACCTACTCTGAATGCACATTCCCAGAAATCTAATCTTGTGTTTATCCAGGCTGTAGGGTTTCTGTCATGCATGAACATGGTCAGTGCTGGTGATTTTGGAGAAACTCCTAAAAACTCAGAGTTTTCAGCTCATCACAGTTACATTTTTGGTTGTTTACTTGGATTTTCTGGGGTTTTTGGGGGTTGGGTTTGGGATTTTTTGGTGGTTTGGGTTTTTTTGTTTCATGGGCTGGGTTTCAGCTACTGCTTATTGATTCAATCATAGTTTTTAAAAAGGATCAGACAATATTGTTCTTTCTCCCTGGGGGTGTCATATGCTGTTATATCCCACGGACCCTCCAGTGCCTTACAAGGAGGGGTGGGAACAGGCCAGAGGTTTCAGCCCCACCTGAGAGCTTGGAAATTCCCAATTTGGCCTCTTTGTGTTGGCTGTGCAGTAACGAGTGGGTCACTTCCAGCAAGGTGCTGCCATTTGGTGGGAATGGGGAGGAAAACCAGCCTCATAAACCCAAGGATGCTGGAGCAGGTCCCTCAGCAGCCCCTCTGAGCTGTGCCCCAAAGCCCTTTGTTATCCACCACTGATGAGATTAATGGGATGGAAAGGGGAATCTGCAAATCTCCTCTCTGTTGACTCAAAATGGTGTTCAGTGTTTTCCCCCTTTGCTTCCCGGCTCCCTCAGCTCTTCCTTGAGCACCCAGTGCCATCCCAAGCTCTGGATGAGGGAGGGCAGCAAGACCCCCACGCTCTGGGGAGACCCTTTTTCTTTAATTTTACTTGATGTTGTTCAAAACATGTTCTTTCACCTGTTTTTCACAGTGAAATGGATAATTTTTTGTAAAAGCCTTCCTATTATTTTAACCAGCAAACACCATTTAATAATAATTTCATTTCCTGACCCTTTTCTACAGTCATATTTTTAGGAGTCTGCCTCTTAATAAAATGGTAAGTGGGGAAGTGGGAAGGCAGCCCACGTAGGGGGGTTCCTTTCTCTAAATATCCACCGGATGCTTTCCTGGGGAACTCAAAATCTGAGGAAATACATGAAGCTGAGGGAGAGCTGTTTTGTTCTAGGCCCTGCCACCCCCATTTTTTCTGCTCCATCGATCTCCATCATTAAATACTATTTCATAAGCAAGTGATTTTCTTCTTACCAGCTGCTTCCATATTCAGCTCCATTTCATCCTGTACCATTGCAGAACCTGAGCCTCGGAAATCACAATTAGTTACCATGGAAAGCAATTCAATACCGCAATAAATGCACTCCAAGGCAGCTCACCCTGCTACATATTGCAAAATAAAAATAAAAATAAGTCCTCCCGAGAACTGGCTGCAGATCATGGGTGTCTGTGTTTGTGGGCAAGTGTGTGCTTGTGCACACACAGGTTAATGTTATTTTTAATCCAATTTTCCTTGTGTTTGGGTGCATGTGAAGAGCAAACCCCTCCACGACGCAGCCCCGCTCCTTCATGAGCCCACCCTCCAACATGAGCCCCCTTTCCCCCATCCTGCATCTCATTTTCCTACAAATATCCCCATCCTGTTGTTGATAGGAGTTTATTTCTCACTCGTTCTGTTTGCTCTCTGGAGCAGACAGGGACATGATGCTGTCCATATGTTCCTGTATTTCTGCACACACACAGCCAGTGGCATTTCAGTGTCCCCAGCAGCTTCCCGGTGCCTCTTTGCCATCTCACATTCCCTGAGGAGGAGCAGCGGTGTCGGGAGGACAACACGTCTCTTCTGGAGACAATGTGACCCTGTGGTGCTCCCACCATTAGTGCCAACAGTTCCTTCCTCCAGAGTTTTATCAGCTCCTGACATTTTCCAGACATAAGGCTGAAGTTGCAGCTCGTGGCTTCGCCTAAAAGATAAAACCAGATATTGGAATATCTCTCTTTTTATTGTATTGCAGTTCCCAGGTAATGACATTGTCCAAGCAAGGATCTGGTTTCTCCACTTGCCTTGAATGGTTTATTTACCCCCCAGGGCAGGAGGAAGAGCTGGGAACTTCTTGTATTAAAGTACCAACAACTCCTTACGCTTCTCTAGAAGTTGATTAAACTGCAAGTTCCAGGCCAAACATTCAGTCATAGAATCATCGAATCACTTAGGTTGGAAAAGACCTTTCAGATGATGATTTCAATCAAAAGGCAGAAGGATGTCCATGAGAAACAGCATCACAGCTGTCGAAGTTAATAGTGTGGGACAGGCACAGCTGGTTTAATACTGAGCACTAAATCATTCATGGCACTGATCAGCTCTTTCATTTAATATTCAGGCAATGAATTTCTCAACTCTTATGGTGGGAAACCAGAGTGTCACAAGTCCTTCCATCCGAGGAGTGAGCTGGGCTTTCACTGGGACTACCCCAGAGACACCTCCCAGACCACATTTATGTGCTTTTCTCAACTCAAATGTGATTTTCCCCCATGGTTTCTAAGTCAGGCCATAGCAAAAAACAGGTCATAGTACAAAAACTAAGGAAAACCTGTGGGAGAGCTTGGTGTAAGTAAAGCCAACCTGTGTGTCTGTGAATATACAAAACCAGGGCTGCACAGTGCCTGTGGAAAGACAAGAATGAAGGATCCCAGCCTGGAGCTGCTCCCTGTGTCAGGGTGAGGTTTGGTGATCTTGACTGTGGTGGTTTGGGAGGCAGAATGTGAACTTTGGCCATGTCCACCTCCTGCTCATTGACCAGGAAGGACCCTCTGTCCCGCTCCTGCCGGGGACGGCGGCTCTATGGAAACACCGCTGGACATCATTATTTATGACACTTCAGTCACCCTGGAAACAACATAGATGCTACCAGACATGACTTTTAACACAGCTAATTATATCATTAGTGTCAATGCCTCTTAACAACTGGCATATACCTTCCCTGGGCTGGCACCGGCGACGTTGCCACGGCAATGACCCAGCTCTGGGTGGGGAGGTGCAGGGATGTGCCAGGGCCGTGGTGAGGTGGCTCAGCTTTCTGCTGCTCCTCCCAGGACAGGTTTGTTGCCTAATCCAAGTTTTGCATTGGCTGAAAAAGACTGTTTGAAGGGCAAGAAACTGCTGATAAATTCAGTCTGATTTTGGGAATGCTCTGCCCCTGAAATGCTTCACGTGCCATCCCTACGTGTGGGTACTTCAGCCTCTCATTTCTCAGCTGTGCCCCCACCTCAAGATCCACTGAAGCAAAAGAATTCATTAAACAAAGTAATTAAAAAAAAAAGAGCAAAGTGAAAGCTTTCCTCCCTCTTTCCCAGGACTTCCTGATTGGTCCCAGCAATCCTGATCAGCACTTTAAGGTTTCAGAATGACTCAGAGGAGATTTTGGTGGGTGTCCAAACTGTTCATCACCTGGCACAAGCCTCTGGCTCCATGGGGAATGTGACCACATCCAAGAGCCACGTCCAGACAGGATATGCTGCAACCAGAGCCTGCCAGACTCCTGAGGTCCACAGGCCAGCAGGAAAACGCTGCTATTTTCCTCTTCAGTTGTACAGACCTGAGGCCAAATCACTGCTGATGGGTTTTGGTGAAGTTTAACAGCACTTTAGCCACACACACAGGGCTTCAGTTTCTGAGTGAGAAGCAAACAGCTCTGAACAGAGCTAATAAATGATGCTTGGAAGGAAAAAAACACTAAATTATTAAATTCCTGTCCCAAGGGCTGCACACATTGGCTGGGCAGCCTTACTGGGCAAGTTTCCCCCAGGAGCACCGTGAGCGATGGGCTGGTGGGTCTGGGCTGATCAGCAGCATCCAGCTGTTCCACAGAGGTGTTGCCACCACAGCCCAGCCCCGGTTGGCAGCATTTTTGGGGGTGATACATGTGTTTTGAGAGGCTGATCCCCCCTCAGAGCAGCAGGTGGTGGTTTCTGAATGAGGGGAAATAAGACAAGGGATGGATGGGGCTTTAAAGCTGAAAGCTGACAACGGTGTGCTTGTGGATTTAGAGAAATCAGTTAGAAAATAATGAAAACCACTGAACTGCCACTGAGAACCACATGTTCCTGCTCCCCCTCACCTGGGAGAGATGGATGTCCTCCTTAGCTGGTGATAATCAGTGCATCCAGCACGGCTGGAGGCACAGCTTTAACCAGGGAATAGGGAAACTAGAGGGGAGATGGATGTTATAGGAATATGCCCAAGGCCCCAAGAACAAATCCAAGCCCAGTGGATGTTTTTCAGCAGAAGATAAATAGTGCAATTGGAGACTTGGTTTTCTAGGGATTGTGGGGTTCAGCTCCACAGTTTAAATGCAATAGGAGTATTTTCCCCATTTAGCAATGGTTAATATTTATCCCCTCTGCCCATAACCCACCACCCCACATGGACATGTCCTTGCACACACCTCTGACACTCCTTTATAATCACTGAAGCCCTTGAGGTTCCTGTTGCTGCTCTTTGCTGCAGCTGTTTCTTGGTCTAAAGCAAAAAACATATTGGAAAAATGATGTGTCTTTGTAGAGGAAACAATGTCAAAATGACACAGGACTGGGCATAAAAGGAAGCAGGTGGTTCTTGACTGGAAACCCTGTATTGCAAGGTTTGGGCTTGAGGGCACTAATCCCTTCTCCTGCCCCATCCCTTTCCACCCTGGCCCTGAGAAAGGAGGCAGGAGAGGGTGGGCACTGTCACCCCAGTCAGCAGAGTGGGTTTGGGCTCTTCTCCCTGATTCCTGTAGGGAAGTCCTCAGGGGAAGGTAGGGCTGAAGGGCTCCAACACAGCAGCAGAGTGTGTTCATTGTCGTTGTTCTTCAGGGACTAAGGGGAGTGGGGTGGGGAATGGTTTCCCACTGCCAGAGGGCAGGGCTAGATGGGATATTGGGAAGGAATTCCTGGCTGTGAGGGTGGGGAGGCCCTGGCACAGGTTGCCCAGAGAAGCTGTGGCTGCCCCATCCCTGGAAGTGTCCAAGGCCAGGTTGGATGGGACTTGGAGCAACCCATGACAGGGGGTGGGACTGGATGAGCTTTAATGTCCCTTCCAACCCAAGCCATCCTGTGATCCCATGGATGCTCAGTGCTGTGCCCGGGGTGACACTGGCACAGACTGAACCTGACCCTGAGGGAGGTGTAAATCCAAGGACACTTTGCAGCACCATCCCTGATCCCAAAATCCAATGGCAGACTCTGCCCCAGGTGTCAATCAGTTCAAACCTGACTCCAGCTGAAGAGCACCTGCTCATAAATATCCACAAATCCTCCCACATCCTGTTTGCATCATCCTCCCTGTACTTTGCTGGGAGAGAACATGAGTAAATGACTGACTCACAATGTCTTATTTCCCAAATTTCATGCAGTTTTTGAGTTTTCCTTGTATTTTGCATTAAGATGCTTTTATAACCTTCATTACATGGAACGAGCCCCAAATAGCTCTTGAATTCATAAATATGGAGCAATCAATGTATTTTATTTTGCAATTATTGCCATAAACAAATGGGATATTTCAGTGCTGCTCGAATGTGCTCTGTAAGTAATGCCTCTCATTGTCCTTTAATTGTAAGGATTTGGTAAATGAGCTTTAAGGGGTCTATTAGTATTCATTAGGCAGAAGCTGCCATACATTTGCTGCAAAATTAATGAAATATAACTGTTTCCTCTGATCATGATGTAGCTGAGTTGCAGCCCAGCTCAGTGCAGGTTTATTACAGGTATGTTTTACTGTTTCTTCCCAAATTCTGGTTAGGAAGGTCACAAAGTGGCTATTTTCAGTTCCTGGCTGTGCAATGAACAAAGGTGTAGGCACTTACTAATTTTCTTAGCATTTTCAGGCTGAGGTTCACTGCCCAGCTGAGAAAATGAGACGTCAAATCCAACTGGATCTTGGTGTTGGGGTTCCAAAACACTTCTGTGAGCATTACCAAGCTTTGGCATGTCCAGATTCTCCATCAACCCCAAGATGCTGCCAGTGCTGGGGCAGGAAAAGAGGGCACAGGGCATGGATGGAGCTCAGTGGAGCTTTTCCTCTCATTTTATTTTGCATTATTTTACATCAAATGCATTTAAAACAGTTTACAAATGTTATATTATTATTATTTTTGGGTTGGGCTTTGAAACTTAAACAACATTTTATCTGAAGACTAAACCAGCTGCATCAAAAAGCCCAAAGACCAGCTACACAAGTGCAGAAGGTTTTATAAACCCACGTGTTTGCTGAGGACATTTTTCCCAGGAAATGAATGAAAACTTGACCTAATGAGAACTTTAAGGGTCTCGTGTAGTGGAAAACCCTTTAGGAGGTGGAGAAGGTGAGCTGAGGCTGACACAGGCTGTGCAAAGGGGTGAAAATGCCACCCCCAGCACACCCACCAGGCTCACGGATTCATGTTGGTGAAGAGGAGATTCTGGGAGAATCAGGAGCAGGAGGCAGCACATGGCAAGAGTTGGAGGCAACAGGCCATGAGAAAAAAAACCTGCTGGAAAAAATCCCCACTGCTTGGCAAGGTGGGGATATAATGTAATAAATACATATATAATGGAGGATGGAAAAGAGAAACAACCCCAAACATGTATGGGGAGCTCTGCTTGAAGAATTATGGGCTTGTTGTGCAGATGCCAACTTGGATCTTGCCAAGTGATTAATAACCTGGAATTGAGAAGATCTATCACCCATTTTGAGGAGCTGAATGACAAATGAGCGAGGGCAGAGCAGGAGCTGAGGCTGCAGAACGCAGCAGGTTACTTCAGACAGATGTAAAAAAAATGACTGAAGGGAAGTGTAGTAAAAAAACCAACTCAAAACCAATCAGGAAAGCTATTAAAAAATCTATGAAAACATAATGAAGGCTGAGAAAATCAGAATATTACAATTTTCAGCTTCCCAAAAGGCCTATTAAATCAGCAGAGATGAGGAATGTGGGCTCTCACTCCTGAAAGGCAACACTTCTTTGAGTACAGATCCATCAGACAGTGGGAAAAGTTCATCACCAGGGGATTACTTATGGCAAAATATAATGCCACCCCCCAACTCACAGCAAACTGTGGGATTTGTCTTTAAATCCCAAGGGAAGTGGAAGAAGCCACGTTCATTTAGCAGGATACGTTTAATAAAGGAGGGAACAAGTCAAGCAGCCAACAGCTCTATATAAATATTTAAATGGCAACAGAGCAGCCCCTCGAGGGTGTTGCCCAGGGGTTCAGGAGAAATAAATGAAATTGGCCTTACACACCTTGTCCTCTGTGAGTTGGTAAATATTTGGGGTGCTCAGTCACAAATATTTTGGGAATAAACCCACACCATGCATGAAATTCAACATCAAATGACATCATGCTCCCAAACTCAGGGAGAAGAAATGGTTGCTGGTTTCTGGTTAAGTCAGAATAATGAAGAATTTAGTTATTTTGTTGCTTAAAGGCATCTGAAATTGCAAATAAATTATGTAAACTGAAGTGTTATTGATCTTTTGATCCGTTCCAGGGTCAGGCGAGGACCAGCAAATACAAGTTGATGTTAATTGCTTGGAAAGACAAACCTGAGCCTGCTTTTCCTGAAAGCACAGGAGGAACTCTGCTGGGTTTAATGGTCTTTCAGGCATCTTGAGAATTCCATTTAGGAGCTAAGATGTGGTGTGTAGGTGCAGCATGAATGATTCAGGTGTTTTTCTCAGCTGGAGGAGGAGGCACAAGCACCTCCTCTCTCTCTTCAAGGACAGAGCAAACTCAAAGATTTTGCACATCTCCATTTGAGGCAAAATCACTGAAATCCCAGTGTGAGTGTTTCTCTGAGCACACACAGAGCAGGGCAGAGGCTCAGCAGCCCCAGCCAGGAATAGAAACACTCCTCAGAGGGCCTGAACTCGCTGCGCTTCCCCAGCCTTTGCCTCACGCAAGGGAAGGGTCACAGAACCACGGTGAGCACTATAACTACACGGGCTGCAGGATCCCTGGAGTGGTGGGGTAGGCACAGGAGGGGATGAATTCCAGCTGGAAATTTCCAAATGAGCTGTTTGGGGTTCAGGCTGGTGGCAGGAGTGAAGGGGAGCATGGTCCACAATGATGACAGGCCACAAGCTGGAAGTGCCCAAGGGGTTTCCCTAAAAAGCAGTTTTAAATGTTATAGTTTTAGACACAATGCAAAATCCAAATTGTTTCATAAGATCATGGAATGGGTTGGGTTGGAAGGGACATTAAAGCCCACCCAGTCCCACTCCCTGCCATGGGCAGGGACACCTTCCACCAGCACAGGTTGCTCCAAGTCCCATCCAACCTGGCCTTGGACACTTCCAGGGATCCAGGGGCAGCCACAGCTTCTCTGGGCAACCTGTGCCAGGACCTCCCCACCCTCACAGGGAAGGATTTCTTCCTTCACAAGTTCTCCATTCCCCAAAGGAGAGCCAAGTAACAACCCACTGTGACCTGCGTGGTAAAAAAAACTGGAAATGTGTTTTTTTCAATCACTGGAAACTGGAAACTCCAGTGACTGAAACAAACCTCTTAATACACCCACTGGCTAGACTGAGGCAATACATGCATTGAGCAGGTAAATCCAGTTATCAAAGAAATTATATTGGGAATAATTTGTTGAGATCAGAATCTACCCCACTGGATAAGGCACCCGAGGTTTGACAACACACAGCCTTTAAATCCACTCCATTATTCCATCCCCTCTCCTTGAAGACTGGATGGGGAATTACATACTATTGATTTAGATCCTGCAGCTTGTTTCCATCAGAGGAGCTTTGCTAGTTCCAGTCAATTATCCATTTTAAGTCTCAACAAGAATTACTTTTAGGGGTGGGAAGAAAAGAGGTTTGTATCATATTAAGGATTTAAACATGATCCTGGCTGCTGCCAACAATGGTATCTCACCCATGGCCCTTCAAAAATGGAAATAAAATGATGCCAAGCCCGGAAAAATAATCCTGAGAGGATCCACAGCTACAACAGGGTCTGGTTCCTCCCTTCCCAGGGCATCCCTGCCCAGGCTGGCACAGTCAGGGGTGGATATGGGATGTGAATAAAAGAACCATGGATCTTTAGTAATTGGGTGATACAGATGATGAGACTTCTCCTAAAATGTGCCTTTCCAGCTCTATGAAGTGTGTAAAAATTCACTCTGTATGGGGAAAAAAAATAAAATACCAGTGAGTGCTGCTCAGAGACTTCTGCAAGAGCTCTGTTGAAATGTCACAGATAAATGAACACAATAATGTAATATTGATAAATGAACACAATAATGTAACACCCCTGTGCAAACCCCGTGAGCAGATACAAAGCATTTAAATGAGAAATAACTACTTGAGGTAAAACACTGCACAAGGATAAGTTTTTAGTGCCTTGGGACCCCGTGTTATGTCAGGTTGGGTTGACAGGAGGTGACTGTGGCAGATCAATGTGTCCTCCTTGACCTGGCACATGGTTCTGGATACTTTGCTGTGGCATTTAGGTGTGATGGGGAAACCAAATACACAGGTGGATGTGCTGAGTGGCACCCAGGAGGCATCTCCTGCTCCTGGTCTGGCCCCAGATTGAGTCCATCCTTGGTTCTCCTCACAGCTAAACTCAGCTCTGCCACCTGTGCTGTGAACATCAGGGTGGTTTTTCCCACTGCTGTGTGTTCTCAGGAATATCAAATTACCCAAAGTTTTTATAGTTGGGTTAACACACAACATTTATAAAGAGAAAGTTCTGCACTCAACCATGTAAATCTGTGAAATGTGCTGAGGGAGGAATAAAATGAATACAGGGAACTTTCCTTACAAAGGAGTAACAGGGAGCCCAGCAATTGTCTATATTGAAGGAATTTGCACTGGGGAGTTATTAGAAGTCCCCTGTTTTGTAGCTTCAGGTGCTCATGTTGTGGGGTGTCTTTCACCCTGGAACAGCTCAGACATGTCCCACTTCCACCAGCGTCCAAACAGGAAAATGAAGAGACAACTCCCCATCCAATAATGGCTCATAATCAAGTGTTTGTAGCAGCCAAAGTGCTTCCCAAATTCTGGCTGGTTTGCCCAGAAGTAGTTAAGTTTCCAGTGTATGGGGCCCATCCCTGCAGGTGGCAGCACCATGGATTGTGACACTGGAAACAGGAGCTGCCGCGGAGGTTGGGGGGGGATGTGATGACCCCGGGATCACCTCTGCCAGCCAGGGATAGTTTGGGGACTGTTTCATCCCTCGAGGGTTTTTTGCTGTTCGTCCTTTGCTGTAACTCCCCCGAAAAACAATTTCCTTGCCCAGGTTTTGCGGGCTCTGGGCACTCAGAGCATTGAGAGCAGCATGAGGGTTTGCATCCCATGGAGGAGGATTATTTGGATTATTTCTGCTCATTGAGAGCTGGAATTAGGTTTTTCCCCTCACCTGGAGCACAGAGGTGTTTTTATCACCCCAAATGCCATGGGGGTGCTGAGCCTCATCCCTCTGGCTGTGTAATAGAGACAAACATTAAACATTTCCAGCTCTTGTAAGGTATCAAAGCTTTCTCCTGATTTCCTGGGGCTTTTTTCTTTTTTTCAGGAAGAAACACCAGAGGCTGTTTAATTCTGTTCAAATAAAAGAATCCCAGAGAAAAAAAAAAAGAAAATAACATCTGCCTGCAGATCCAGCCAGGAGACAACACTGCACCCAAGACACAGACAAGGAAAGCCTAATGAAATAATTATGATTTTCTTAAAATTGAAGACAAAGAACCACCCATACAGCCTCATGCTGAGAGCTTCACTCAGCTGCCCCTCCTGCCCTCTCTGCCAGCCCTGGGAAGGTAAGAGCCAGCCCCCTTTTATTTACTCAGAACACCTGGGACCAATTTCTTGCAAAACATAATCAGCTTTTAATTAGCAGGCAGGTCATTTGTCACCTGAACCTGTTGAGCAGCACACGAGTGCTCACCTACAGTGTGGGGCTTTCTGTCCTCACTGCTTAAGGGACCTTTGTACCTTGGAGCTGAGGTTGTGTTTGAGGCAGTACTTACCACTAAAAAAAAAAGTTTAATTCAGACAGTGTTTGTGTGGTGTTCAAAAGGTTGTGGTGGTTCTTTATCTGCTGGTAACGAGCTGTGCTGACAGACTGCTGGTGGTGGAGGTTATGAGTAGTGAAATAGGGGTAGTGCTGGTCCAGGTCGTAAAGTGAGGGTTGTTCAGGAGAAGATGGGTGTCTGTGGCAGGGAGGGGAAACGCTTGGAGAGCTCTGCAGCCCCACCACCCCCTGCTCAGCCGGTCTGTCGGCTCATTCCGGGTGTGCCCACACGGTCTGAGCTCTGCATGGAGCAGTAATTAAAGGAACTTCTGCTCCAGTACAGCCTCAGCCAAGGGGAGGAGGAGGGGGGGAGATGCTCAGTCGGTTCTTTCTCACGGTTCCCTGGTGTGTCACAGGCGTGCGAGAGGCTCTGCCGGGCACTTTTCCTGCCCTGCTGCACTGAGGGATTAGCTGGAAAACCACAGCGTGGAGAGGAGCTCGGGGGGAAGGGGCTGCTTTAAGGAAAGCTGTTTGTTAATCAGGGTGGAAATGTCCTGAGGAGAGGGGACCTGGGCACCACCGGCTGTGTGTTCCCAGGAGCCTGCTTGGGAAATACCCTCAAAATCTGGGTTACAAATCCTGTGGGTGAAGGTACCATCCCATTCACACAAACACTTGAAAGCTTTTCTCTTGAGTGTCTGAGGGGGGAAAAGCTGAGCAAGTATTTTACAGGATGGTTAGGATGGTAAATTTTATTAGGGAAGGGTTTTATTGCCTTCCTGTGGGGTTGCTCTAACAAACTGCCCTTTTCCAGAGCTCCCGAGGCTTCTGCCCCAGGTGTGGGATCCCTCACAGGTTCAGACAGTGCAGAAGAAAAGAAAACACTAAAGTTACAGGAATGCCATGGAGAACTTTCTTCGTTGATAGTTCTGGGCAGCAAAATGCTTGCTGACGTGTATTGATTCAGCAAAAAGTCTGATATATAATAATGCCACTTTGTCATTTTATATCCAATTATTTCTGCTCCACATCCTTGGGATTTCCCAGCTGAGCCTTATGAAGTGGGCAGAGAGCAGCTTCATTTTTTTTCTGGCTTAAAAAGTAGAGATGAAGCTGATGCTGGAGTAGCTGCTGAAATTCTTCAGTTTAGGCTGGGCAAGAAGTCACCTCTTGGGGCCAAAATGCACTTTGCTCACATCTGGGGTTCCCCTAAATGTGTTCTTCCCTAAATCTGCTCCCTGTTTCTCCTGGTCTTTGCTTCTTTCTCCTTGTAGGAAGCTGAGCTGGAACGTACCTGAGATTCCTCTCTGCAGCTCAGCACTCATGGCAACACACACCAGCCCCTGAAAACAGCCTCGTGCAGGTTGAGAGCTCAGCCCCTCAGGAGGGTCAGGAGGAGCCTGATTTGCTGCACAGATCATCATCACAGCCCTGAAATCCAGCTGCTCTGACCTGGAGTAGCTGCAGTGACTCCAAAGTCTGAATTCCACATAAATAACCCACGTAATAAGTTCTAAGTGTGAATCGTTATCAATGCTGAAAACCACTGCAGGGAGACCTTGTGCTTGTGACCATTGTTCCAATTAAAATCATCTGCTCCTAAAACCTCAAACTTCAGTTAGATCAAAAAAGTAAACAATGGAGAAGACTCCTCCCAGCACCCTGTGAGTTGTTCCTCGTGCAGCTGGGCAGATGTGCTCTGCAAATGGTTTCAAGATGAAGGAGGGTAGATTTGGATTAGATATTAGGAGGCAACTCTTCCCTGTGAGGGTGGGGAGACCCTGGCACAGGTTGCCCAGAGAAGCTGTGGCTGCCCCATCCCTGGAAGTGTCCAAGGCCAGGTTGGATGGGACTTGGAGCAACCTGGGATAGTGGAAGGTGTCCCTGCCCATGGAACTGGATGGTCACTCAAACCATCCTAAGAAATGATAACAGAAGGTCTGAGGTAAAGAACATCTGGAGCCATCAGGGGAAACAGAGTGGCCCATCCAGCATTCCCTTGGTACTCCCTTTCAAGGAAAAGCCATTTCAAATCCCATCTGCTGGAAATCCCAAATGCTGATCCTTACACACCTGCACCTCTGCATTTCCCTGTCCTCCCACCTTTGGCCATATCCCATCCAAAGATAAAAATTCTGCCATGCAAATGAGGTGAACTTTCCCATTAGCTCCTCTATTTCTTTTCCCCTAATTATTGCAGTTGTCATTTCTACTGCACAATGACTCCTGTGCTTTGGGCACGTCATTCCCAGGCAGGAGCTGTTAACATTCATTAGCTCTTCGGGTCCTAAGGCAGAGCCAACCTTTCCTGGGCTCATTGTCATTCAGGGTGTGACAGTGGTGGCACCAGGGACACGCCAGGAGCCGGGATCTGTGCGAATTCCTACGGAGGGCTGGCTGGGGCTCAGGGCTGACATCACAGCCTGCGTCACCGAGGTCCTTCACAGCTGCCCCTGGAGACAGGAGAAGGCTGGGGTGATAATTATTTAGATTCCTCTTGTTCTCCAGAGGTTTCTGAAGGATTTTTCCTTTGCTGTCCTGTGCAATCACGTTGTCATGGTGACCAGAGCAGGATGCTGGACACCAGCCTGGCTCCCCTCCTCAGGGGATGGACTGGCTGGTGATGGAGCTGATGGTTTCCAGTGGAATTTTGCCACACCTGAAAAAATTGGGGACATATTTTCTAAAAGAGACTTGGGGATTTTTGCTTAACCAGAATGATCACAAATTCAGATTCTCATTATCTTCTTGGAATCCTGGAATGGTTTGTGTTGGAAGGGATCTTAAAATCATCTAGTTCCAAGCTGCCACCATGGGTAGTGACACCTTCCACTTTGTATATTAAACATGGAAGCCTAATCGTGGAACTGGACTGAAAGCTTCCCATGGCTGGAGCAGTTCTGGAGCTGGCACTGGCCAAACCTGAGCTGGGGCTTCTTCATGCCTGGATTGACCTCCCTGATCAGCACAGCTGATCATCACTCCTGTGACACGTTGCCTCAGCAGGGTTGAGGCTCCATCCACTGAGGTGCTCAGGGAAGTTACCACCCTCCACCCAGCTCTGCCATGCACATCCACTGTGAAAATAGGATTTACCTTCCAAAAAACAGCAGAACTTCCTGTTGCAACGTCAGGTCTCTGACAGAGCCACGTGTCCTGCGGGTCTGCACAGAGGAGACGTGTTCTCAGGCGTGAGCAGGTCACCCTTTGTGACCCCTTTCCTTCAGAGCAGCTCAGCTGACGTGTTTTGCTGAACACGGTGTCCAAAACCACCTGTTTGTGCAGCCCAGTCACTGCACTCATTAAATACAAGGAAACTGAAAGAACATAAATTTTACATTATCTATTTACATCTCCTGGGCCAACTGTTTATTTTGGGGGGCTTCCAATGTCTTGGGCAGGCAAATCATTCAAGCCACTAATGATTTTTCTTTCTCCTCTACTCCGCCTATAATGATTATCTTTTTCTCCTTTTTTTATCTCTTTTTCTCTGTAGTAATAAAGTTCTTATTCTTCAGTTGTACCTGAGGGTGATTGACCTACAAGGGAGATGCCCAAGGGGATGAGTGGGCACCAAAGCAGGATACATCTCCAGGTGGAGAATTTTTATGGGATGTTGTCAAGTCAACAATAAACCTGCATTTTCTTGCTGGTCAGATGGAAACTTGCAGGCATGGGGAGATGTCACATGGTGGAATGGGAAAGCAGCAGTGGTGCTGTACAGGAAAATCCTCTGTGGGCACAGGTCACTCCTGGGTTGTGTGAAGTGAGAGGAGATGGACCATGTTTCCAAAGTCTCACTCTTACTGCAGGGCTGACATTGCCCACGTGGCCAAGTTTATAGGGTGATGATCCCTGAAAAGCACCTTTGTATTGTCACATTTTGCTGTATTTTGCTGTGGAGTGTGGAATGCCCAGAGAACACTTTCCTTTTGTCATGTTTTGTCTCCCTTTAACTGTGCCACCCTCACATCAGGTACCGTCATCGACCCCTGCACGTCACGAGTCTTCAATAAACACCTTCTGCTCTCATCCCAAAGCCTCTCCAGCTCTGGGATCTGTGTTGGTGCAGGAGCACCCTTGGCAGAGCCACCACTTCAGCTCCACTCCTGGTTTACTCCCAGTCTGGTATCACACTCTTTGGGAACTTGCCTTGTTCCTGGGCTGCTTGGGATTCTCCTGTGCCTTCTGGGAAATGCTGAAAGCACCTGCTGAAGTGATGATCAGCCCAGGGTCACCTTCCTTTTCTGGATCCTGGGCTACCCCAGGCTGCCAACTCCAGTGGTGCCAGAGAGCTCAGGGCTTGTGCTTTATCACCCTCCAACCCCTGGTGCTCCATAAACACCCAGGGCTTGACCTTCAAACATCCCAATCAATATCTCCTTGGATCTGTATTGCACAGAAAACAGATGAAATATCCCAAAGCTCTAAAGGGTGTTTATCTAAGGGAAATTAGTGAAGGCCAAGTAGCTACTTTCATGTTTTTCTACTCCTAGACAGATGTTAATCCTTAATGAATTATGTTTGCCTGAATCCAGGAGCACCATTTATCCCATCTGACCTTTGCTGCCTTGAGTTATTAAGTGTTATAAATAACTACTCTTAATATGCAGTCAGTGCACAAGTGCCTTTCATAATGATTCAGGAACAATCACAAACTAATTCCCCACAAATAATTCCTAAGATATCTGAATAAAAAGGAGACTGTATTTGCATATCTCCCCAGAAGGAAGTAATCTCCCTGAAAAATATTCTGGTTTGCAAACTGTATTAGTCAATGGCTTTAGCACAGTCACTCTCACAAGAAATTATGCTAATCCATGTGGGAAATTTCATTTTCCTTAAAAAAAAATGGAAGTACAGTAACACAGAACAGCCCAAATGACTGCAGAGGGATACACTGCCCTGAGAAATTGATTGCAGGATCTACTCAAATAAATCATGCTTTGTTAGGGAAAAATATTAGGAAAGTTTAAATCAGATACAGCTACAGCTTAGTCTTCAATAAACAAATAGCATTCAGGATTTAATTAAAGAATGCATCCATTGTGTCACACACAGCAGGGACACCTGCAGGACTCGCTGGATTTGCTACTGAAAAATAACCACTTGGAAATACCCAACAGAGAATCAGACTGGGTTGGGTTTGGTTGGGAGACTTTAAAGCTCATCTCATCCCACCCCCTGCCATGGACAGGAACTCCTTCCACTAGACCAGGTTGCTCCAAGCCCTGTCCAACCAAAAGAGCTGGAATACAACTTAAAATCTCATGGACTGTTTGGCCATCCCATGTATCCCCATAACCAACCCACATATCCCCACAACCAATTTTCCATTAGTATGGAAAATAATGCAATAATTTCCAGACCATTCATCCCAAAGCACTGATTTTTATTTTTTTTTAAATTATGTATAAACATTTACACATCTGGGATCCAGCTCTGGAGCCCAACATCAGAGCTGCTGGAGCTGCTGGAGCGAGTCCAGAGAAGGCCCCGGAGATGCTCTGAGGGCAGGAGCCCCTCTGCTCTGGAGCCAGGCTGGGAGAGCTGGGGGGGTTCACCTGGAGAAGAGAAGGATCCAGGGAGACCTGAGAGCCCCTTTCAGTGCCCAAAGGGGCTCCAGGAGAGCTGGAGAGGGACTGGGGACAAGGGATGGAGGGACAGGACACAGGGAATGGCTTCCCACTGCCAGAGGATAGGGTTAGATGGGATATTGGGAAGAAGTTCTTGGCCACCCTTGAGGGTGGTGAGGCCCTGGCACAGGTTGCCCAGAGAAGCTGTGGCTGCCCCTGGATCCCTGGAAGTGTCCAAGGCCAGGCTGGATGGGGCTTGGAGCAACCTGGGCTAGTGGAAGGTGTCCCTGCCCACCACAGGGTTGGGACTGGATGGGCTTTAAGATCCCTTCCAACCCAAACCATTTGAGGTGATTCTCTGATTTCTGGGCTATTTAATGTTGTGTTCAATGAGGTGGACTTGGAAAACCAACATCCCCTGAGTGCCTGGTGCTGCTGCCCCACGAGCTCCACGTGGCCCCTCACAGGGCACTGGGGTGACCTGCAGAGCTCAAATCAGTGTTTACTCCTCAGCAAGTGAGACAAACCCCAGTGTGAGCACCAAGTGCTGAATATTTCAGTGGTGGGGATGTGATGCCTTTGCCAAAATCCCAAGTTCTTAATTGCCAGCTTTTAATGTTGTATTTGTTTGAATAGGACCATCAAGCTGTGCTTCAAACCAGCTTTTTAGTCAAAGGAGGATACAAATATTCTCATGTCCACGAAGGATACCATTAACTGAAAAACTCATGAGAAAGCCTCTCCTGAATGAGGCCTGGTCTGGTTTGTGAATCTTTAATATGTATTTCTGCAGCTCCTTTCAACACTCAGCAAATTCATATTCTCTCTGACAGAGTAGACATTTTCATGAAGTATTTATAGCGGCCAAGCAAAATAACCATATTTCCTTCTTAACAGGGGGTTTTGGGTGTCTGCTCCCAAATCCCAATCTTCCCTATTTGCACATAAACAGCAAAGAGATCAAATAATAAAATGGGAGTGCAATTAAACTGGTTTTCCAGGGGAGAATACCTTCTTTTGTAAGGATGCATGTGTAAATTGTAGCTGTTCTGTACAGCTCCATTATTGATGAGCCGGGAGGATAAGTGAGAACAGGGAAGGGCTGAGGCAGGAGGAAAGGGCAAACCCGAACACATCCTCTGTCATCCAACACAGCCCATCCTCTGGGCATGTCCTCAGAGTGGACAGAATGCCTTGTTCTTCAGAAAAAACAGCTTTAATCCATCAATTGATAAAATTCAGCCCATGCCACAACTGACAGACTCCTGGTTTTTTCCTCAGTTCTGTTCCTTCCGACAACCCAGCAATATTTAAGTGAAAGAAAACACTACAGTAAGACACTGTTAATGTATATTCCTTGTTATCAGGCATCATTTCCATTTTTGCAAAGCCCTCTTTGCACTTCCCAAATGCAGATTTCAGACTGGAAATGGCAACCAAAAATAATGGTCCATCTGCTTTTTGCTGCTCTGGTTTCTCTGCCTGGTCTGCACAGACCTGTTCAAGGCAGGTTGAGGTTTGGTTTCAGCCCAGCACCAGTTTTAGACGCTGGTTTCAAGTGGTCACATCCCTCCTCAGCATCCACCAAACCCACTTTATTCTGACACAAAGCCAGAATCAAATATTATTAATTGTCTCTGCACAGGCTCCTGCAAATGCCAACACAAAATGGGTTTGGTGGTTTGGCTTTTTGATTTGTGGGTTTGGTTTTTTCTTTCTCTTTGCTGACACAAAAGTTTGTTGTTTTGGTGTTTTTTGAATTTATTTTGATTTTTTTTAGCCATCTTTGGCTTTATCAGTGGTCAAGTCACGTGTGTCACTTGAGCTCCTTGTTTGATGGTCTTTGAACAGGATGGGGAGGTGCTTGTGAAAAAAACAGGTTTTGCAATGAAATCTGGTTTTTTAAATGACAGAGGGCAGGGTTAGATGGGATATTGGGGAGGAATCCTTCCCTGTGAGGGTGGGGAGGCCCTGGCACAGGTTGCCCAGAGAAGCTGTGGCTGCCCCATCCCTGGAAGTGTCCAAGGCCGGGTTGGACAGGGCTTGGAGCAACCTGGGCTGGTGGAAGGTGTCCCTGCCCCATGGCAGGGATGGGACTGGATGAGCTTTAAGGTCCCTTCCAACACAAATCATTCCATCATTCCATGATCCCACATGCTGCTGACTCATTAGCCAGAGGGGCATTTCAGGTAGCCATGGTGAGTGTTTTTCATGAGGTCTATGTTATTTTTCACCTCTTACTGATTAAATTAAGGGAGGTTTAATTGAACACGTGCAGATTGAGGCCAGACTTTGTGTTTCAAGCTATGCTGTGGAGGACCCACAAACACACCCCCCCTGTGGCATTTCCAAGTCATCACCCCTGGTGTATATTTTCCTGTGGCTCAAAGCCTGTTCTCTCCACTCCTCCAAAGGATGTCCCAGCAGAGACAACACAGACTCATATTTCTTTCAGATGAGAATCACCACAAAGGGTTATTTAAGGTCTGGTCCAAACTCCAGAGGCCACAAATGAGGGGAAACAACTGATTTTGGTGGTGTGAATTTTTTGCTAGGTTTTTTTTGGGGTGTGTGTGAAATTTTGCTCCCAGCCACTAAATATTTCAGGCCTTGGACTGATTTGTCCCATTTGCTACAAGCTGATAAGTCACAGGAATATCATTTGCTGCCATTAAAGTTGTTGGGTTTAACCAGTGGCAGAAAGATGAGATTCTACAAATGTGAATCCTCTGCCTCAGCTTCTGCATTTTATAAGTCACTTGATATTTTTCATTTGAAATTACTCCAATAAATGTGTCTTGCTGGTCAATTTAGCAAGACAAGTGTTTCTGGTGAGCTCAGAGAAGACAAATAAGCGCGTTTCAGTAATATGACTTGTAATTTCATAGAAATTATTAAAAAATCATAAATGAGTGTTGCTTCCCACTAATTGCCTGTTTACAGCCCTGTTCCCATTGCTTCTTTCAGGAGTTTCACCAGTCAAGCCTTTAAAAAATATACAGGGAGCTTAGAGAAGGCATTTTCTATGACTGATTGGATGCAGACATCTATAAAAAATAGAATATGGGAAAAGAAGAGCAATATCTCTGAGCTTTCCTGGGTTTTATGGGCAGTAGAAGACCCAGCTCTGTCATTACTGAACTACCCTGCCTGGAGGCAAAGATTTCCATTACCAGGGAATCAGTCACATGGGCAGGGAAAGAGAGAAAAATTGCTCCTTTGTACAATGTTCAGCTGAGGTAATTAATTGGGGATTGATTCAGGAGAAATCCAACTCATTTGGAGTCTGCAGTGATAAAATCACGACAGATGGGACGGAGCAGGAGAAACTGGGAATGAGCTCTGGGGGTGGGAGCAGCCAGCCTGCCCCAAGGCTTTCCCAAGTATTTCCAAACATAGGAATTCTCTGTGTAACTCTCAGGAGTGGCACTCGTGTCCCTGTCTCAGCTCCTTGTGGATCCCGAGGCTGCAGCCTCGTGCCTGGTTCTGCTGGGATGAGACTCTTTAACTCATGCAAAGGGTAATTATTGAGAAAGCACTTTTAGAAGCCACAGGGGGTTTTTTTCCATCAACACAATCTTCCCTGCTCTGAAAGACGATCCAATTAGTGCTGCTCTGTCCCTAGACTGTCCTGTCCCTACCTGTAATCCTCATGGAAAAATTGGTGCCACGTACTCCCGTTTTTCCAGCACAGCATCCCTGAGTGCTGAATTCCTCAGAGGATTGTTGCTGAGTGTCTGCTCTGCACGCTCAGCCCACTCCCTCTCTTCCTCTTTTCCACACAGCTTTGCTGATCTTCTATTTGGGAATTCCCCAATTAACACCACCCTTTTTCCTTCTCCAAGCCACAAAGAGCTTCACTAGCCTGAAATATTCCCTTTAATTCCCACTTTTGATGCAATTATGGATCAAGAGACCCGACAGGCAGAGCAGGGACCCTGGTGGTGGTGCTGAATGGAGCAGACACCAGTGGGATGTCGGGCACTTGGATACACACCACTCATCTCCAGGACCATGGAGCTGCAGATTCATTTGGAACCTGGGGGTGGAAAAGAGATTAAAGCCAGGCAATAAAGTCCTGCTGCAGAATTTAATATTCCCATTGCCAGTTTTTAAGGTCTTGATACAAAAATATAGTTGTTTTCACCGTTATTCCACAATGAAGAAGGATCAGGGCTGAGCAGGAGCTGGGCTGGAGCTTCCCTTTTTGATTTCATGTGCAGCCTTGGCTGCTCAAAGCAACACATTGCTTGTGAGTTAAATAAAAAAAGAAAAGAATTAAGTTTCGTGTTGGCTCCCAGGGGAAGTTGTGGTGGAAATAATGGATTCATGTGTATTCCCTAAAATAGTGACGCAGCACTGAAGGGACGGGGCTGCCAGTGCAGTAACTGCTGCAAACCTGGCCCAGAATTGCCTGTGAAAGCTCCCTAATTCCCTCTGGATACCCAGGAGAATTCCAGCCCAAAACTCCTGCATTTTGTCTGACTGATATTTCTCCCTCACACGCAGATGTTTGGTGCATTTTGGTGCATTGTCAGCTCCAAAGGCTCCGAGCTCCGAGCTCAGGTTTTCCCAGGATGCAGGAATGTGATGTGTAGATAAAAGAAAGCCTTTCAGAAATAAAGTTTTTTGCCAAATCTTGGGAAAAACACACAAAGATAAGAGGGCAGCTCCTGCATCTGCAGCGTTGGGGGCGATGGAGGCTGTTCTGTGTAAGAAAAAAAGAGGCTTTTTCAGTTTTGAGTTTAATTTGAATATAATTTGAATTTGTGTTTCTGCGTTTTGAACTGTACATGAAAATACAGAATATCAGCCTCCCTTTCAAATAATCACAATCCTCCCCCATGTGCTACCAAAGTAAAATACAGCCACTTTTGCAAGCAGAGAAGTGTTTTGCAGCTTTAGGTAATAAAAATACTTCAGCCAGAGTGAACTGCCTCTCTCCAGGGACAACAGAGTCATTACAACCCTGTAACTTTATAGGTTCTTATTTTCATTAGTTTTTTATTTAATGAAAGAATAAAACCCACACTCTCGAGTGCTACAGCCCCCTCACACAGTCAGTGCAGAGACAAAACCCCAGGAAAGTCTGTTTTAAATAAGAAAAAAGTTAAACTTTGCAGCACAACCCTTCCTCCCAGTCTTCCCAAAAACCTGTTCAAAATTATAGATTTCAGGTGGGATACTGTGGCTATGAGGAATTCTGGGTAGAAGATACTTTTATGTATTAAATACTATATTTTATCATACATTCACAGGGTGGTTTGGGTTGGAAGGGGCCTTAAAGATCATCCAGTTCAAACCCCATGGGCAGGGACACCTTCCACTATCCCAGGCTGCTCCAAGTCCCATCCAACCTGGCCTTGGACACTTCCAGGGATGGGGCATGTTACACATTACATATATTTATATATTAGTTATATATTATATACCTATAGTTCTGGATGTGCATCCCTGGATGTGTTCCAAGCCCTGCCTCCCTCCTGGAAGCCACCACCAGGCTCAGTTAACACCTTATCCCCAGAATAACACTAANTACCTAGTCCATGATTATAATCCATAGCTGGAGATATCAGACACATTCCCCAGCATTATCATCCTTCTCCTCCTCCCTGGTGAGGTGATTGGAAGCATCAATGGTTTCTGTGCTTCCTCTGGGAAGGTTTGGAGCCCTCTGGATGTCATGGAAGCTGGGCTGCTGATTTCCTTGAGCCTTGTGTCCCATCTGAGCTCTTCTGGATGTGCATCCCTGGGTGTGTTCCAAGCCCTGCCTCCCTCCTGGAAGCCACCACCAGGCTCAGTTAACACCTTATCCCCTTCTCTACCAGAATAACACTAATTTTAATTTTAATTTTTTTTTTAATTATTTTGATTTTTATTTTCTTGGTGAGGTA
>VYXB01001579.1:986480-996561 GCA_013397135.1 Pachyramphus minor | reverse complement strand
CCTTAAAGATCATCCAGTTCAAACCCCATGGGCAGGGACACCTTCCACTATCCCAGGCTGCTCCAAGTCCCATCCAACCTGGCCTTGGACACTTCCAGGGATGGGGCATGTTACACATTACATATATTTATATATTAGTTATATATTATATACCTATAGTTCTGGATGTGCATCCCTGGATGTGTTCCAAGCCCTGCCTCCCTCCTGGAAGCCACCACCAGGCTCAGTTAACACCTTATCCCCAGAATAACACTAATTTTAATTTATTTTTTTTAAATTCTTTTGATTTTTATTTTCTTGGTGAGGTCTCAGGTGGTGCCAGAAGATGGGATTTGCCTGGACATCCTGGGTTTGTCCATGCAGTAATGTCAGCATGATGTAAAAGACTTCCCAAATATTTGCCTGGCACAGGCAACCCCATGACCTGGATTGCTTAACAAAGAAGAATAAAATTATTTCCCCCTCTTTTCGAGGTTATCAGCAATGAGAGGAATCATCTGTGCATTTTGAGTTGGCCTCTAATCTCATTTAATGGGCTGCAATGGGCTCCTTTAATGGGAAATAAGTAGATGAGGATCAAAACCCTTCTCCAATGCTCAGAACAAGAGAGCACTGAGTAGGTTTTTACACCTCAAATAGGAAATCATTTCAAATAAAACAAGTTTCAGGGAGCTCCTTCCTCTCTGGGTGGGTTTGGAGTTAAAACCAAGCTTTGTTTGCCCTAATTGTGCAAAGTGATGAGAAAGCTTTGACCTATTGATCCAGGGCAATAATGAGTCGCAATGATCCATTTGGGGGCTCCAGGGCTGGATGTGGAATTAAGGAAGCATTCAGCATCCTCACACGGAGCCTCTGGAACTCTCCCTTCTTTCCAAAACGTGTTGTCCTTGGTGTTTGTATGAATTGTGCCCGTTGTTTCCCCGCTAGAAAAACCGACGGAGCAAAACGCTCCCAACACGGAAATTATTCGCTGTTTTGTGAATAAAATGATCTCCTTGTATTCAGGGAGGGATTCCAGTAAAAGGGTTTTTGCTCCAATTCTCATCCCTCTCCGTTTTCCCTCTTCCAGTGCACTTTCATGGCTTTACATCCCAGCTTTCTTCCCAGTGTTAACAAGGAGGGGTTTTTTTTTACATCCCACAGGGTGTAAATCCCAGCTCTGCCGTTCTGCAGAAGCACAACACAACCCCCCCATCCTCAGGCTGTCCAAAAACAAACCTACTACCAAAAAAAAGAAGTACATTTTTGCCCTGTTTTGCTCCTGATATAAAGTTGTTTTCCAAGAAAACCAGCAAATAGGAAGGAGCAGACCATGGCATCCAATATTACTGACCTCCTTCCCTCTGAAGGCTGAAAAAAGCATCTCTCATCAGCAAAATCTGCCTTTCTGACTTCCTTTTGCCTTCCTTAATGGTTCCTAAGTCACTTAAAAATAAAGTTTTGAGGGCAAAAATTTCTTCCTGAGCAAAGCAAAGACCATCACAATTCTGAGGGAATGTTTATGACCGAGCTATAAAGTGGTGGTGATGGAAATGCTGACAATCCTTTTGCCACAGTGATCCCAGCTGGCCCCTCTGATAATAAATTATATAAAATGAGGATTAAAAAGGACTTTCTAATTCACCAGTGGTAAAAACAAGTTGGATTTTCAGCCCTGTTGTGTAGTTCGGGTTTTTTTCCCCCCAAGTTTTCATTGTGACCCAGTGGCTGGAATGTTTTAGAATTAGTGTTGGGGGGGTGTGAAGATTTTATATTGTGAATATTTCAGAATATCTGAGTCTTTAATATTCTGCTCTTTAAACCTCTGCTCTGCTTTGCTCAGGAAATTTGAGAACTGATACAGTTTTCCTAAAAACATTGTGATTTGATGCACCAGCAAAAATAAACCAGCTTAAATTTGTCCTAGTGCTGGCTGCACTCTTGGGATCAATTTAGCTTTGTACACATGTAAAAATGCTCCCCTTGGGAATGGAGATATCAGATTTTCCCAGTGCCTATGGAACACTGTAAAGGGATCAATAGTGACCCAAAGCAGCAGGCAGATGGATGTTTCACTGCACAGCCTGTTAAAATAGTCCCAATTTAAAATTCTTTTGGCTAAACAAGTAAAAATGCTTGAATACCCTAAAAAAACCTGGATCACCCAGTTCTGAAGCAGTGGATTCCCAGGTTTCCTGGGCAGAGTGGGGCACAGCCAGGCAGTGACACTCAGCCACGAGCCTCCCCACTTACAGAATATGCTAATGAGTCTCATTATTTAATAATGAACAGCAACATTTAATTAGGGCAACCATTGCTACACAGGAAGCTCTGTGAGGAGGCTGAGGGCTGAGGGAACGAGGCAGTCCGGGACAGGGTGGGTTTCCACTGGAATGTGGCCCCTGGAAAAGGCTGAGCTGTGATTCCACCCCAGTTAAACCATTCCAGCTCTGGGGACGTTGCTGAGGCTCCTCCAGCCCATCTGCCACGTGGGTTCCCCCCTCCAGTGGGGGTGACACAAGGTGTTGTTTGGGTGTGGATCACAGGATCTCTCCAGAAAGCTACAAATCCCTCACTTAGACACCTCCCGAGTTCGAGGATGGGGAGCAACTGTTTGGGCAAGGGATGCTGCCAAGCAGCCAAGTGGCTTCATGTGTTGTCACTACAGGAGAGTAATTGTGGGACACTGCATGTCTGGCTGAAAAAGGGATGGAATGGTTTAACTGGGGTGGAATCACAGCTCAGAGTTTATCCCTCGGTGGGTAAGTGGATGAGGGATGTGAACCCTGGGATGGAGCCACCAGAAACCACCACACGTTTTCCTTCATTCCAAAGCCTGTGCTTGTACATCCACCTGCCCTAAAATTGGCCCCCAAACCCAAGAGGATGTCTTAGTGCCCAGCAGTGAAAAGTATTTCCAGCTTTGCTAATTTTTTTTAATTAATCAGTTAATTTAATATATTTCATAGTCAATTTTATTTTATTACATCACTTTTCTCAAGACAGTGTTTTGAAATTGTTGCAAACTTTTATTGTAGCCTTTTTCTGACTGAGAAGTAGCCACTTAAAGAGAAAAACAACCTCTCCAAACCAGCCCAAACCACACTCAGCCACAACATACATGTGAAAAAACCCCAGATTATGATGAAAGCACTTCAAAGAACCTGAACTTTTTAACTTTCTGATATGTGCCAGGGACATTTCAAGACATTAAAATGTTGGTGGAAAGAGAATTTGACACCTGCCAACCCAGAATTTGGGGAGATGATGAAACACCTGGGGTGGCCATGGCCCGAAGTATCAGGTCCAAGGTACCCCCAGCTCAGTCCTGTCCCACCAGATCTTCTGGTTCCTGCCTGGATGGAGACTGGGCAGGGAAGGAGAGGACATGGATTGTGCTCAGGGCTGTGGCACACCCATTAATTATAAGATTTTGGTGTCCAGGCTGCACATCCCAGCACAAGGACATGCTGCTCTGATGACCTCACCCACCTTCTGCTCCTCCAGCCTGAGTCATTTCCAACCCAAATGATTCCATGCTGAGCTTCAAAAACACTAAAATAAATTCTAAAGTGTCTGGTTTTATAACAAATTCATACTTTGCAAGTTTGAAAACTCGTGTTTCTTGTGGAGCACATTTTCTTCTGGAACTTTGTGCCTCTGCCTTTATTCATCAGAAGTGTTTTGGTCTTAATTTAACATTATTCTGTGGCTGCTTTGTGGACGAGAACCACGTTTCTCTTCCCCCTCCTTGCATCTGCCACGGAGACAAAAAGCTGATACTCTGCACCTGTCCCCGCTTCACAAGCAGCTGAAACGAGATGCAGGCACTGAACAAAGTGCCAGCAATGACTCAGTATGGAAATAAGACTTATTTCTTTTAAACTCTATTATGTGGCGGCACAAGGCAGCGGGCACACGTTCCGCCGGCGCTGCCGATCCGCCGGGCCCTGCTCACAATCTTCTCCCAGTGCTTTCTCAACAACCCCGAGACAAAAGGAGAAAATATTGGGTTTTCTCTCTGAGACTGATGCACATCTGCTCCTGTCCCTATTTACATTTTTTTAGTGTTAAAATACGAGGAAATGGAGCAAAAATAGAGGAGCCTGCAGCCAGCCTGCACTTCAGTTTGCCAAGTATCCACAAAAATTTTGGTAGAAACTTGTTTAATAGACCCCCTGAGGGGTGATTTCCCAATACCCTTGAAGCTTGTTAAGATGTGGCCAAGCAAAGCCCCAGATGATGCTGGACTGGATGAGCCCCAAAGTCCCTTCCAGTCAACACAGCCCGGATTTGGATTTCCTGGGGCTGCTGTTTTTAATAGGGTTGAATCCAAACCATTGCTATGAGTGTGGGTGATAAATACCATGGTCCTCATGTGCTGCTGATGGTTTTGAGCCACCAAATCTTCCCTGTGAGGGTGGGGAGGCCCTGGCACAGGTTGCCCAGAGAAGCTGTGGCTGCCCCTGGATCCCTGGAAGTCCCCAAGGCCACGTTGAGCAACCTGGGCTAGTGGAAGGTGTCCCTGCCCATGGCAGGGGCGGGGAATGGGATGATCTTTAAGGTCCTTTCCAACACAAACCACCCTGTGATTCTATATTGAACTAATATACCTGGAAACATCTGAGGGAACTGGGGCAAGAACTGTGGAAACTTTAAAAAACTCAGGAAACTTCTGTAGCAAACTCAGCAATACCTGCTGTCCACCTTAACCAGTCCAGCTTCACTTGGATTAGACTGTCACTAAGTCACCAAAAGTTTAGTTTCCAAGTCTTTTATCTGTTCCCCCTCTTTAAAAGAAAAAAAATTTTGTTATGGTGAATAAACCCCATCCATTCCTCATCACAGTAAACATGGCAGTTTTTTGCAACTAACTAAAATTCAGCTCTTTAAAAAGTGCTAATTGCTCCTTTTGGAAAAAAGGGGCCTGAATGTTCCTGTTCCAGCCCAGAAGGAGCAGCATGTGCACAGTGCTCTCAGGATTGTTTATCTTCTCTGCTCCTCTATTCTTAATATTCTCCACTTCAGTTATTTTGAAGCCTGGCAGGCTCCATATAAAAAGAAAATGAGTAAATGATTTTAAAAGTAGCCATTTTAGATTTGGGCTAAGTGTAAAACAGCGAGTGAAATATTCTTTTTATCACCATCCCAGTGTGGAAAGCTGTGGAAAGACTTTGTACCCTCCTCAGCAGGTCATCTTCATCCCTTAGAGAGGCACTGACACAATTATTCCTCTTCCCATTTATACAACATCAGAATTAAATGCAGAATATCCACCTCCTGAAGGACACAGCTCGGGGAATAAAAGGCAGTGAAGGTCTGAGGACGTGGCTTTGCTGAGGTCCACAGAGTGTCATCCAGGAGAGGAGGGAGAGGGCTGCTCTTGGAAACCACTCTTCCAGTTTTTCAACTTGTTTGATTCACACCTCTGTCAAAAATTAAAGATAAGTAAAAACTGCTCTTTGTGGCCCATGGAATGATGTAATTTAACAACCATGATTTGTGCTATTGGCTGTTTTCTGCTACAATTTCATCTGAAATTCACCACCAGCATCTCACTCGCCGTCAGCTGATGTCTCCAAAGCTTTCTTCACGTTTATTGCTGTCTTAATATTTGGGAAATAGGATTCAATGTTGAGGAATATAAGGAAAATGATGTCACTTGCCCTAATTTTGTGAAGAATAAAAAATACTGGGAGTTTCCTGGAGGACAGAGAGGCCACCTCCTTTTCCCATAAAACCAAGCACAGGGTACATCTTGGAGACAGGTTCCTCCAAGGCAGACAGCAATTTGAGCTGTAAAGCAGTTTCTCATCCCCAGTGGCTTTGTGCCATTGCAAACAGGAGGTAAAACTCACTTCAAAGTCTATTTGAGCCAACAAAGTTGAGCTTGACGCGTTCGCTGGTTTTGAACAGTCAAATTTTTCCCTCTCACTGTTAATTCAACCTGAAAAATTCCCTAATCTGAGTGAAAGGCTTTATTTAAGACTCCATGGAAAGGCTGGAGGGATTGGCTACCCGGAGTGCAAATGGATGGACAAAATTATTAGAACAAATCCCATTTTCAGTGACCCAGGCATTGATCCAGGAGTCCAGAGTGGATGAAATGTCGTGTGAAGCAGAGTCAAAAACTCCCTGTAAGGTGAGGATTGCACCAGGACTCTCATTTTGGGGCCATTTAAAGCCTTTTCTCTCTCCCCATCCTGAAAGCTTTGCCCTCCTGGGCAGGCACAGCCTGTAAATTGTCCCCATTGAAGAACTTCTGAGGTCTCTGCTTGGAAAAACAAAGATTTGTGTAAACAAGGCTTCAGGCTCCAGAAAACAGGAATTTCCAGTCAGGGCTGCCCATCAGGCTGTTGGCACAATGGTTTTGAAAGGCTTTATTTAAGACTCCATGTGGCTTCCCACTGCCAAAGGGCAGGGCTAGATGGGATATTGGGAAGGAATCCTTCCCTGTGAAGGTGGGGAGGCCCTGGCACAGGGTGCCCAGAGAAGTTGTGGCTGCCCCTGGATCCCTGGAAGTGTCCAAGGCCAGACTGGATGGGGCTTGGAGCAACCTGGGCTGGTGGAAGGTGTCCCTGCCCATGGCAGGGGGGGAACAAGATGAGCTCTAAGGGCCCTTCCCACCCAAACTATTCTGAGATTCTGTGATGATGAATTATTTCTGGCAGATTTTTCATGACTTGCCTGCAGGAAGAAACACGGAGATCAAGCTTCATCCCTCCCAGGGAAATCCAACAGCAATATTTTAGCACTGGAAAACAGTTTATTTCATGCCTGGAGTGAAACACCCTTAGAAATGATCCAAAATCGAGATGGAACCTGCTCCTTGCTGCCCACACAGATCAGGCTGCTGGGACACCAAGGACATCCGATTGAAGCAAACACCCAAAATGAGCCCAATTTGTTGATAAAACCCAAGGATGGAGTTTCCAAGACAAGCAGTGTCTCCCCTGAATTTCCTGGCAGTGATCCCTACTCCTGCAGAAAGGCTTGTGAGCCAGATCTCTGCGTTTTTCAGAGAGGCAGCAGCAGATATTTGAGGAGCTCTGTGAATAGAGTTGTTGATTCACTGGAAACTACAGCAAAAACTGGGTAAAACCAAATCAAGTCAATTTAAACTGCTGACACATTCCTGGATTGGGGAGTGAAACGTGAAAAGGGTTTGGAAGCGAAGCAATAACTCGGTAACCCACACAGAAGAATTAATTTCAGATCTGATATTAAGTATATTCAGAATAAAATTACCAAGTGTGATCTGAGAACTAAAAAAAAAACCAGAACAAAAAAACCCTTTATGAAAAATTTTTGGAAATGGAAATATGAAATGATGGTTTTCAATGGGAATAGTCTGAGGAAAACGAAAAATGAAAATATAGTTTATTAAATCTCTCCTTTTGATTTCAAATATCGAAATGCTTTTAATTCAGAATTTATCCTTGCTCTTTTGCAACTGGGGAACAAAAAAATGGAATTACAGTTCTAAATATTGATGCAACTTTTCGCATAGTTTTGCAATAAATGTAGGTTCAGCCAAAGAGATGCTGCAAATTGGACAAAAATGGGGGGAACTTAGTTGCTTTCCAACATTCAGGGGGGTTTTAAAAACTGCATTGACAAGAAATTATTCTGTTTGTGAGTGTTTGTTGTGACATGAAAAACCAGCAGCATTGAAGGGATCAAAGTTCAGTGTCTGAGCTGGAAATCACGAGCCCTCCTGGGGTCCCTGAGCAGGAGCTGCTGAGCTGTGATAACCCACCTCACCTTAAAACCCAAGTCTTAGAGGGTGATTAATTTGGTTTGGAATTATTTACTTGTCTAAATGTCACGAAAACATTTTGTATTCTTAAAAAAAATATATATTTTCAGTGACATTTCTCCAATTAAAAGACTTTGCAAGTGCAAAGCAGCGTGTGCTGCCAGCACAGTTACAAAGGCTTTGGGCTTCTAATCCAGCCCCTTTTAACGCATTTTACTAAAAATTCCTCTTTTAGTGCCTCTCGTGTCAGCACAGAGCAGAGCTGAAGGCTTTGTGCAGCTGGATTTTTAACTTTGCATTTCTCTTATTTTTCTCCTCAAATGTGAACTTCTTACATTTCTGATGCTCCTTTGGGACATAATTAAAACAGCCCTTAGAATAGTCTTAGAAGGTCCTCCACCTTCATCATCTCCAGGAATATTCATAAAGCAAACGTGTTCCAGGTGAAGTTCCAGCCTTCACAGGGAAGAGAAAGGAATCTTCTCCATCCTGTTGAGTGTTCATGCCCACATTACAATATTATTAATTATTTTGCCATGCAGTAATTAGGTTCTGTCTGAGGCCAATATTTAGCAGAGGGACACCAAGCAGCAAAAAAAAAATGGATGAATAAAGTCTTATAAACTGTTGAAGCCATTGGTGGGGACACCTGCTCTGAGGTGTAAAGTTTCTAATCTTCCCCTCCTTCTTTAACTCCTCAGGGGTCCTTGTGACACTAATTAGGGTTATTTTCCTGTTAATTCCATATGCAGGAAAACACCACTGGCTGCTCCATCCGCTCCATGCTGGGCTCTGGAGGAGCTGTGCTCCATGAAATCCCCTGCAAATACATCCTGGCTGGAAGCACTGAGGGTAGCACAGGGGTTTTTCCCTGTACTTTATGGATAATCCCCTCTGGAGCAGCTCAACCAGTTGGGTCAGATGCTGCCCAGCCACCCAAAGCTCCAGGGAGTTGTTTGTGCAGGGAGTTGTTGTGAGGGTGGTGCATGAAAGGTGGTTAAATATGTTTTACTGCACTTGGATTTGCCACCTCCCGACCTCGCTGAGGGTTATTTCCCTTCTCTCCTTGTCCTGGGAGTCTGTAAAAAGCTTCAGCGCTTCCCAGGAGGCTTTTGCAGCCACACATTAAATGTGGGTTTTGATGCAGGATGCAGAGGGTGTTTCCAATGGTTTGGAAGTTGCAGGGGGTTTTAAATGAAAATTAAATAAAGAGGTAACTTCTATTCATCAAGTTTTGAATTAAAAAGTAATATTCATTTAGACCTCGCAAATGAAAAACGAAGGAGGAAGAGAGCAGGAGCAGAGACTGCTCAGCCTGGATCCCCAGGAACCATTGCTCTTGCAGGGATGCACATTCCTGATGCTGGGGGGCTTCCTGAAAATATCCATATATGGAAAAGAAATGCACTCAACAGCCTGAAAATTAAGTTGTCTCGATTCCTAAGAGTTTAATTCAATGAGCATACAAGAGGTCATTGCCTTTCTGCTTTTCCTTAGCTTTGGGTCCCTGCAGCACCACACAAGTTGTGCCATCGAGCAAGGTGGGTGTTGTCCTTACACAATTATACAAGGTGTGCCTGGTCCTTGCATGACCACACATGGTCCTTCCATCACTGTCCAAGATGTTCCTGGTCCCTGTGGTGCCAGGTGAGGTGTGCACGGTCTCTGTGTCACCACACAAGATGTTCCCGATCCCTGTGGTGCCATGCCAGGTGTGCACAGTCCTTGCATCATCAAACAAGTCATGCACGGTTCTTGCATCATCAAGCAAGGTGTGCATTGTCCTTACCCTGTTAAACAAGGTGCCCATGGTCCTTGCACTGTCACGCAGGGTTTGCATGGCCCACAGTGCAAGCAGCACAAGAGAGCAGCAGCCTCCTGTGCCACCATTCCTTGCCCAGAGCAGGGCACACCCCCGAGAGCACCCCTGGTGCACCCCCGGCTCAGCGGAGGCCCCGGGGGCCGGGCAGGCAGGGGCAGCAGCCGCAGAGCCCAAGGGCCGCGCCGAGCAGGGCCGAGAGCCGGGACGGGCGCTGGTAGCGCCGGGCCCTCTTCACCTCGGCCTGTGCGGCGCAGTCGAGGGAGCGCAGCACGTGCTGCTCCACGCTGTCGGCCGCCCCGTGCTGCTGGGCCAGCAGCGCCTGCAGCTGCAGGAACAGCCCCCGCAGCTCCGCCATCTGCGCCTCCAGCTCCAGGAGCTGCCGCTGCCGCGCCTGGGCCACGCCGAGGTGGTGCTTGGCCTTGAGCTCCTCCAGGTCCTGGCCGACGATGCGCGGCCCCCCGGGGCTCTCGGCCAGCTGCTCCACGTCCTGGGCACCCAGGGCGATGCCCGCCAGCTCCGCC
>VYXB01001579.1:933737-986348 GCA_013397135.1 Pachyramphus minor | reverse complement strand
CCACAGCTCAGCCGCCTCCCGCAGCACCCGCCCCACGGCGCTGGCATCGTCCCCGGCCAGCGCGGGGTTGTCGAAGCCCGGGGTGTCCTCGTGCGGGTCCCCCTCGGCCGCCGCGCGCTGCCGCAGCTCGGCCAGACGGTCCCTCATGGTCCGTGCGGGACATCGGCCCGGCAGGGGAGGCGTGAGGGGCCGGGGCTCCTGCAGCAACAGCAGCTGTTCCAGCCTTTCCCTCCCGGCGCCCGAGCAAATATTGATGGAGGTGGGAAGGCATCCTGCGTCAGCTCCGGGCAGCACGGGCTTGTCCGAGAAGCCGAGCGGTGGGGAAGGCCCGGAGCTGGAGCGCTGCCAGCACCGCTGGCACCTGCGTCACGGGACACACTCTGCTGCCGCAGCACCTCACCCGCCGAGGCTTCACACAAAGACACTTTTGTTCACTAAGAAACAAAGACACACAAAAGTCCTGTCTGGGGGTAGGTGAGGGGGACACCCACCCGGCTCCTGAAATGCCTTCACACAGCTCCAAAGGATGAAGGTGCACAACCACATCTCGGAACTCGCAAGGTGCCCCCAAAACCCACTCCCAGTGAGGAGGTTACAGCTGAAGAGCAACTCAGGATCACACGGAATATGCTGGGTTGGAAGGGACCCACGAAGATCACAAATTCCACCCTTAGCCCTGCACAGGACCACCGATGGCACAGGGAGTGTGTGAAGCATTGTGATGGTGGATGGGAAAAGGTGCTTCAGGATTTTCCAGGCTGAAAACAAGCACTGGGTTGACCAACTGTCCTGCACATTTGGGGAAGAGCAGGTTTTAGTCCATGTGCTGCTGAAATGTATAAAACTCACAATTAAATTCTAAGCCATCTATAAAAATTATCAATAAAAATGCTGCTATAAAATGCATTTCTGAAGTGCACAGGAAGAATAATTGAATTGTTCTCTACCACTCTGGTATTTTATAACATGTATTACCATATAATCATATATAATAATATATAATCGTATATATATCATATATCACATAATATCAACATAATATCGACAGAGGGACAGCAAAGGGGCGTTTGACAAAGGTCAAGGGAGCAGAATTCCTTCCCTCCAATGTCGTCTGATGGATGTACATAGTGAGGGGGCTCCAGTATCTCTGCAAAACAAGTTTAATTTTCTTCTCTGTAAAGAAGCAAAAAGGACCAAGTTAAAAAAAAAAAAAAAAAGCCCTTTTGTTCCAGGGGCTTGGAGGATGAGTGTTGTGTTAAAAAGCAGATATTCATTCCCATCGGAGAGGAAATGCCACTGGAATCAGTGCAATAAAGTGAAATGTCAAACAAGTCACAGGATTAAGAAAAGCCAAAACAGACTCATAGAATCAGAGAAACACTGAGGGTGGAAAAGACCTCTGAGATCATCAAGTCTAATCTGTGCCTGATCCCCACCTTGTCCCCCAGCCCAGAGCACTGAGTGCCATGTCCTTAGGCACCACCAGGGATGGGGACTCCAAACCTCCCTGGGCAGCCCATTGCAATGCCTGACCACCCTTTCCAGGAAGAAATTCCTCCCAGGTTTATTCCGTGTATTTGGTGTCAGCACCTGCCCTGGCCAAGCCCAGAGCGCCCCGGCAGCTCTACGCAAACCCAGCCCCATCCACCCCCAAAAATCCCTATTTAAACAGTAGTGTCACTGCTGTCTAACAAGAGGGCAAGAACAGAGGTGGGAAAGGAGTGATTCTTTGTTTTGCATGAAATAGCCCTTAAAAAACAGGTAAAACCTCCTGCAGCTGAATCTCACCCCCTGAACCAAGGGACCAAGTGGCCAAGGGACCTGGTCCAGGAGCCTCTTCCTCACCTGCTAATTTCATGGCATTGTCAGCCCTTTCACAGCATTTTAAGGCATTTTTCATTTGTTCTTGTAAGAAATCATTTCTTGCTCCTCTTCTTTTACCCAGAAAAATAGTATTTTGGAGCCAGGTCAGGTGGTGATTGGGTAACAGATCCCCAGTGAGCCCCCGTGCTCACCTTTGGCTAAGGGGAGGGTCTCCATCCCATCCTGCTCAACATCTTCCCAGTTTTTCAAAGCTTCTAGATCCACCTTCTAAAAGTTTCTATAGCCAGTTTATAAAACTTTTCAAAGCATAAAATCATCCAGCTGAATGACAAAGCAATTTTTTTTTTACACTAAAATTCAATTTCCCTTTTTTTTTTGTATTTTTGTTAACGTCTCAACTATTCAGGAAACAATGCAAACCAAAAAATAAGAGTTTCTCTTTTTATTTTTTTTTATTAAGACAATCCCACAGCTGGAAAATGAAACATCCTAGATTACATCAGTGACTTCAAAAAAACTCTAGAAAAAAATCTTTACAAATTTACATTTGTACAATACAAAAAACTAACAGCTCATTGCATATAAATATTACATTTGGTCTGCCAACACGTGGCATCAAAATCCCTGAAGTATTCATTAAAGGGACCTGAGATAGCAGATGTGAAGATATGGGCATAAATATCACCTGAAAAAAAAATTAATATAGAAAGTAGACATAATTCTAATAGTTTTGTGCATTTTTTGGAGTATTTGAAATCCAGAACACAACCTGGAGAGCCTAAATCACGTGAACTCCATAGTATTTCTACATGAAATCTGCTCTAATGACTCATGGAGGAATGAAGAGCCTGAATTAGCATTTTTACAGAAAAAGAATCCTCAGATGTTGAGTTCTGAACACACCCGAGCAGCCACCACTCTGCCAGGAGGCATTTTAGGAAGAGAAACAGCGGATTTGGATTTTACTGGGAATATTCCAGCAGGATTTCACCCCCACCCTCCCACCCAAGCAACACCTCACAGACCCAAAAATCAGGAAGATCTGCAGCCCTTGCCAATTAAACCCCCAAAACTGAGGAACTGCTCCAAATTGTCCCCTGGTTGAAATATCCCCCAAATATTTACACGCTTCCCAGTTCCCCAGTGTGGCTCCAGTTACTACCAGGAGTAGTAACTCCAAGCACTCACTTTCACTTGGAAGTCTCACAAACTCATCCCAGGGACCCACATCCACTCACATCAATGTATTTCAGCACCATTTTTCTAACACTGGAGTTAAGGCTGTGACAGCAATTCCACTGGAAATGTCGTTTTTCAGGGATTCATAAGCACAGTTGTGTAAATTTGCTGTGGGCCCAACAGGACGGAGTAAAAATCTACAAGCTTCCAACAGGTCTTTGCATTTCTAAGACTCAAAAAAGAGACAAGTTTTAGACTAAATTTTGCAGGCTGTTACTTACTGTACAGAAAGGAGTTCTTTTTCCCTGTGTAAACCTCAGATACACCAAAGAGTTGGGAATTATGTCTCTCATGCACAGGAACTTTCTATAATACACATTGTAAGAACACGACAACAGCTCCCTACCTACTAAATATAGATTAGCTTTGGGTGGTTAACTGCTCCTTTAGGAAATAATCAGTGTTTTATAAAACTCTGCAGGATGGTTTTGAAAGAAAAAGATAAAATTAAGAAATGTAAACACACAAAGACATTTTTAACCCATTAAATCCGTGAGAGGATGTTCCAGGTTGGGACACGATGCCCTTAAACCTACAGTTGTTCACTTTTCCCTGTTGCTCACCACTCAATGATGATATATAATCAAGTTCTTATCAAAAGTAACGATTTTTAATCTGATTTTCTCATATTAATAAATATTCTGCAATTTAGAGTGGTTGGCAAAAACATTCCTGAGACAACCAGGAGCAGCTTTTCCAAATGCTTGGCAAGGTTCATCTTGCTTTTGGGAGTCAAGAGAGCCTCCAAATATTTTAATTTTTCAAATTAATTAAAAACTCTCTACTACACACCCTGTGTCAGCTTTTTTCCAGTACTACTCAGTCCTTCCACTTCCATGCAGGAGAAGCAGCTGAGGTGGACATCAAGGAATATATTCCAGGAAAATGAAACTACTCAACAGGACACAAAATTTTAAGCAGCCAATGATCCTCCATGAATTATTTCTCTGTGATTTTGTTTAGCTTTTGTGTCTGCAGGGTGGGGGTGGTTGGGATAAAGGGGCAGCCTCTGCTTGGCTGATGGAGAAAGGAGTGATGGAAAGAGGGAGGAGGGATAAAACTGCCCAGGATCCATTGAAATTCAAGCACCAACACAAAGGTTGTTTAGAACAGGAATACCTGGAGAGGCTGGAAGCACAGGAATTCTACATGGGAGACATAAACCCAAGCCAGGACCACAGGTATTCCGGGATCCCAGGTGGAACAATGTTGTCCAAGGCTGAGGGAAGAATGTGCTGCCCCATCTGACCTGGCAGTGTCCCCACTCCAGGTACAGATGGCCATGGAGGTGCAGCCAAGAAGCCAATCCTCAAACTTTCCATCTTCATTAAATCCACCTCCAGACATTTAGGAATGCTGCTAGTAAACACAATAAGGCAGATATAAAAAATATGGAAAGTCTTGGGGAAAAAGAGGGATAAAAGCATTAAACCTTCCAGCCAAGAAGTCCAGCCGAAATAAAATTCATCACCTGCGTTTCCAAAAGATAATCATAAATAGCCTACAAAGGGAAGCTAAAGGAGAGAGGTGGGGCATGGCAAAGAGGAAAATCAAAAGTGATGGAGAAAATAAAAAGCAGGCAGAATTTGGACTGAATCATGGAGTCATTAAGGTTGGAAAAGCCTTCCAAGGTCACCTTCCAAGTCCAACCTTGGACTGAATCCCACCATGGCCACTGAACCACATCACCAAGTGCCACATCTGCTCATTTCCTGAACACTTCCAGGGATAGTGGCTCCACCACTGCCCTGGGCAGCCCATTCTGATGCCTGACCACTCCTTCCATGAAGAAATCTTCCCTAATATCCAAGACAACAGCACATCACTACTGCAAAATCAGCTTTGTCATCTGTGCCCTGGTCTGGGAAGACACGGGAGCACTGCAGGGACAGCAGAATAAAGCTGGGAGAGGCTGAGAGCAAAGACACACAATTCCAGCCCTATCTCCAAGGAGAATGGAGTGTGTGGGGCTGAGGCTCCATTTTCCAAGGTGTCCCCAAGGGCCCTGAAGTGCCCTGGCAGCTCAGGATCGGGATCATGGCAGACTGACAACAGAGGAACAGAATCACCAATGCCCAAACATCTACAGCAGCAGAGGAGCCCCCAGCCTGCCTGCACACCCCCAGCAATCCCATAAAAAAATCAGACCTTAAATCCCATTCCTTAGGCAGAGTTTGGAGTTCTTTGTAAAGAGTGCAAGGAAAGACACCACATTCCTGACTCTGCAGCCTGCCTGGAGCTTGGTACCTTCTGGAGCTGCTGGCTGAGCACCCAGGGACTGGCTCAGGGAGATTTTTAGATGGTTTCAATCACTTTCCTGCTTCTGCTACACCTGATGGGCTCACCCTGAGTTTTCTACAACCTCCTGACAGGATCTGGGATTTGAGAGAAAGAGTCCAAGGTCCTACAAAAGTGTAATTATTCCCTGGAACGAGGCTGCGAGAAATCAACTGCCCAACTCAGAGGAAGAATCCAGACACAAACCAAACAAAAAGAACAGCTGTAAACCCAAGTTATTTCTGTCATGCTTATAAAGGGTTCTCATGCACAAAAAAAAAAAAAAAAAAGCTTTTTTTTCCAATTTTTACACTAAATTCTGTTGTTCCAGCACATCCTGCTCTAGCTGGGAATCATGGGACACATGGAGTAATACTTACGCCACAGCAAAGTGATGCTTCACTGGTATCTTCACAGGACATAGAAAAGATACAGTTAAAAACATATTTAATCTTACTCTAATTGCTGCTAAAATACACCAGCTTATAAAATGGTTTCTCTGGAATCCCTGTGGTTTATCTCTCCCCAACCCCTACACAAAATAAATAAGGAATAAGTGGATTTTCGGCCAGTCAGAAAGAGAGGGGGGAAAAAAAAAGCATTTGTTTTGCATTTCAAGCTTTTCAGGCTTTAGGACAGAACCCCTAGTGTTTACAATAGCTCACAGGACTCATCTAAGGATATGATTTTGACTATGGACTGATGCATACATGCTATTCCTGGTTACCATATGTAAAAAGACCAATCAAACAAATAATACATTTCTTATAAATATAAATGCGTGTATATATATATACAGATATATGAGAGAGATGATAGGACAGGTGTTTATACTTTAAAGCCCAACACAGATCTAAGAGAGCCTTTGCACTTGTTCCCCCCCTCCCCCCATCAAAACCAGAATCGAGTCCAGCAGTGGATTACGGCTGATTCCAACCATTCCTTAAAAAATTAAAAGTGTGATTTTTGTACTGTACCATAAATTCATATTAATGAGCAATTTAGGATATACTCTCCTCCATCACAAAACTAAACCTCTGCTTTTTTTTCTTTTTTCAAGTCATTTTTGCATCTAACTAGATGTTTCTTTTTGGAAAGCGAGATAAAATAGTTAGTGCTGAATATAGAAAGTCAAAAATTAAATTCCTTCTGCATCTGAGAATATACATGGGTCACTCTTTGCTGCCTGAGGTTTTCCAGAATTATTGACCAAGCTGTGCACAGAAGAACTTAAGGATATTGGATGAAAGTTTAAAAAAAACACAAACACCTAAAAACCTTGAAAAACTCCAGCGGAACTTTGTAACCTCTTTTTGTCTGTTCTCTCTGTGACCTGACTCACTCTCAGAGCTGTCAGATCCGTTTGGACAACGGGAGAAAACTGAAGTCCCATATATATTCCAGCCAGAGCCCAGGAAGGAAGGAAGAGGCCGCTCAGCTCCAGCTCAACCCGTGCCAAGCGCCCGGTTCTGCTCCCGGGGGAGCCACAGCACCAATCTCCTCACAAACTGCACCACGGCTGCCCAAAGGGTTTCAAGTCAGCATTTCCCAGGATAACAAGAGTACAGTGCAACAGGAATACTCTTCTGGAAGCTTGAGATACGAGAGTCAGTCTGGAGAGTTCTGTACCAGCATCACTGCAGCCCCTCATCCAAACCCACATTTTCAGGGATCAAGGGGCAGCAGGAAGGAGTGGGAGCCGCTCAGCCCCTCTGCACAAACAAATCCCCACCTGCCCAGAACACGCTGCTTCTGAGAACTCTGGTAACAACTGAATTGGTTTTCATGGTGACAACAGAACAAAGATACAGTTACTCTACAACTTCCACCCCTCAAGCTCCTTCTCGCCTCTTCAGCACGCACTGAATAAGAGCATCTATTTTCTTTTCAGTTTCCAGTAGTTGTAAATAAGAGGTAGCTGAGCTACTATTAAAAATCACGTTATGCTTTGAAGAGGAGGAACCTTTCAAATGTTGAAGTCACCCCTTTAGCTGCACAATCTCAATTAATACTATAAAAATATGAGAGGACAAAAAGAAAATAGATGCAAGTAACTTTTGCATTTGGCACCTTTTGTCTAGATATTCATACTTCTCAAGTATTCTCTTTTTAATAAAGTTAATGCACACATAGGACACACCACATCAAAGGTTTGCTACATATTTACAAGGCACCAACCCTTTTGTCACTTTTTTACACGAATAAAGAACCGATAGAAAGCACATCAGGACCCCCAAAACTGTAGTATAGACATACTGCAGTTCAGCACAATTCCATCAACGTTTGGCCTGGGAAGATTAAAATAATCCAGATCCTTCTTACAATATAGAAACTGTAAACATTTTATAGCTGCCTTTAGGATTGGTGTATTGTGCAAAAGTTATAATTATTACTGTGTCTAAGGATTTATGGCAGAAACCACATAAAAACTCTGTAAGAAGGTGCTATTTCTATAATACAAAAACAAAACAAGGGAGAGAATTCATAAGCGTGACTCAAAAATGTCATGTTCTTACTGAGAAGCTGGAAGCCTCTTTAATGTGATGAACTCGTAGTGTGTGGGGAAGAATTTCTGTAATTTAAGGCCTAATGACTAAGGCTTGTTTTGACCAATGAAGTGTGGAGAGCTGAAGCTTTAAAACAAACACAAACTGACAGGATGGAAAAGCACCACTGTGAAAACGTGAGTGGAGTCCCCGCACAACTTGCTTGGTAGAATTTCTGGTAAAATCCCTGCAGTAGAAGGCCATTGAAGTTCTTTTAAAATTGTTCCAAAGTTTTCCACCTGTCAATAATTCCATCCCATGAGATGGCTGACCCTGGCTTTTTCTGTCATTTTCCGCACCCTGCCTGACCTGGAAGTACCAAGGTTCAACGGATCCTCGGTGTGCACGAAGGTGTCGTTGTCAGAGTCGTCGTTGTACAGGACAGTCCTCCTGCCCTCGTTCCTGGTTTTGATCCGAGGGGGGCGGCTGAACCTCCCCCCGAACACGTTCTCTCCAAACTGGCCCCCAAACAGGTTCTCAAACTCATCGTCGGCGATCCGGGCGCGTTTCGCTCTGGTGGCTCCTCGCGAGGCCCCTCGGCCTCCGCGGCCTCTCCTTCCTCCCCTGCCCCCGCCTCTGCCTCTGNGCTGAGTTTCCGTTTGATTTTCCGTTTGGGCTTTTTGGATTGCACCACTTTGCTGTAGTCGTGGTCTCCGTCGATGTAATCCTGATCTGTCCTGGAGGTTGATTCTGAGTCAGAATCAGAGCCACTTCTGCTTTCAGAGCTGGAGCTGGATCCCGATTCCCCACTTTCTGATGAAGACAAAACAGACTTTTCCTTTAATTCTCTCTTCTTTTCCTCCTCCTCCACCTCCTCCAGGTGGTCGTCCTCCTCCGATGCGCTCAATAACTTCCTCTTGACTCCTGCCCGAGGTTCTCTGCCATCTCCATTGGTGAGGGGTCCATCAGGAGAGTGATCTAAGCAAACACAAAAAACCCCATCAGCATCACACCTGAGCCAAACAGGAACAAAGAGCGCTCAGCTGCCTCCGGGATTCTCCTCAGCTGCCTCAAGCGTGCTCTGGGGATGATCCAGCTCGGAGATACTCACCCTTCCCATGCTGAGGACAAACTGGTGCTCTAAGGGGAAAATTTATCAAAGTAAACATAGTTTGTATCTGGAAGCAACAACTTCAAACTCTCCTGACTAAGAGTTCAGTGAAAATCCAGGCATTAAAAGGAGCCCAGAGTGATCAGGTTGGACACAAACATCTAAAACCCAATCTGGTGAATACTACCAAGGCAGGAAAAACTCAAATCCATTTCAAAGCTATATAAATGAAAATAACACTCTGCAAGCAGGATTTATTCCCCCTCAAAAGCATGTTCTCAAAAGGCTGAGTCCAGGGAAGCATAATTCAGGAGAGTCAATAACCCAAGAAAGCTCACTAGGATTGTTGGGCATCTTAACTTAAAAATACATAAAGTATCTTGCTGGCATGGGACCCAAAATCCTACATGTTTTGAGAGTTAAGAATCTGACAATGACGATTAAATATCTTCTTTAACACAGGAAGAGCTCACCTGCAGCATCCAGCATGGCTACAGCACAGGGGTGTGGACTTGGGAAAGGCTCCAGGGTTCAGGCAATGCCCACTCAGTGCCCACCTCGGTGCAAACTCTGAGTGACATGTGCCAGAGACAACTTACCACAGCTTCAAACAGTGCTTCCCTTCTCATCACAACCATTTTGTCTTGAGTAGAATGAAAATATTTACATCTTTTTGGGAAACTTTTTTCATCTTTGGTTTCAACTTGATTAATAAGAGGAGGTTTTGGGGTGGGGATTCCTTTGGTTTGTTTGCTATTTGTAACTCCTGAAGGAACTGCAGGAGTTTAAGAGCAATCAAGCTTTTCCACCTGGAGAGATTTTAAAGGATCTCACTGAAGTGCACGTGGAATCATGTGCATTCCACATCTCAGACAAGAGACCACAGAACTGTGAGGAGTAAAGTAAGCTCAACTTCTTTTGTATGCTTTGGGAATATATGTAATGCTACACTCAGGCAATAATACCATCAACATCAGAGAGAAGGAACATCTTTCATCTCCAGTGAAACCAGTCATTCAAATAACAGAATCTTATTATTTCTCACCTTGTTTCACTGGTGTGGATTTACTCCTGACTGGTCTGCTTTTCCCTGGATCTATGGCATTCCCACTTCGGTTCTGTGCATTGGAGCCTGAGGAAGATGGTTGACCCTCCAGCTCTTCACCAGTGGCTGAACCCAGAGGTTCTTCTGCTGTATCTGAAACTTTACACAGGACACCACAACGTGACAGAGTGATTTTTATCCTCTATTTAGAGGGCTGGGGAGGTTTTGTATCACCTGAGTTAAAAGCCCCGGTCAGGTTCATCTCACCAAGCTGCCTCTGCAGCCATTAAGAGACAGATTCGTTTTGGTGTAATCCAAAGTAAGATTAATTTACTAATAACTGCTGTATGAGAGAAGCCCAGGCTTTGGTCACTAGGTTAATTCTCACTAAGGTTCCCAATTCCCTGATCCTTACCCATGACTTCCTAACAGCCAAGTTTGGCTAAAACAACCGACACACAACACATTTCCATGACTTTGCCACTTGCTCCCTCCACAGGTGTGTTTAGCATGTTCCTCAGGAATATCAGACCCAACCTGCACAGACAAGTAGGCTGTATTTTAGAACATTCCTCCTCACCATGAGATGAGACTGAAGAGCTCGTCCTGGTCAGGGGCAGTGAGGTATTCTGGTTGGGTTTAGGCTGAATCTTCATTTGCTTCTGTTTCCCTTTGGGGCTGAAAACACAAAATATCCCAAAGAGATAAAACTGTCAGCACCAAAAGACTCAAAGACAAAACCAATTTCCCCTGCAAAATGCCTTGATTTTTGCAGCAAATTGATCAAACAAATATCTTTTCCCCAGTGCTTACACAGGTGTAATAACACTAAAAATACTTACATCACCATGTGTCTGCTAAAGCAGATGAGTTTGCAGGAACAAGACTTTATGTCCCTTTTTAAAACCAATACTCAGTTTACTTAGATAATGTATCAGACAGCAGGCTGATATACAGTGTTACACAACACTTTTTTCAACTAAACTAAGGTCAGAGACAGTTGGTCTTTCATTTCCTCCAGAGGGAATAACTGTAACCACTCAGTCGTTCACTTACCAGAATTATGCACAAACTACACTTGACCATGACTTTATCACCCAGAAGAGCAGCTGCAGCATCCAATGAGCAATACTGTTGATGTCTGGTTATCCTACCACTGTTCCTGGGATGCCACTGCCAGGCAGACCCACCATCCCACATTACCTGGATGCTCTGCTGGTTGAGGGGGAGCTGCTGCTGCTCCTCAGCCGTTTTCGGTACCGTGGCCTCCTCCTCTTCTGACACTGCATTGCTGCCTTGTACTCAGAGATGATGTTTTTCATATGATTCTCAAATAAGGCAGAGAGTCGAAGGGTCATGCTGTAAATCTGGAGTGAGAAAGCACAGTCAGACTTCGTACAAGTTGAATAACTTGGAAGAACAACCAAAAAAACAATCAGCAAGATGTCCAGACTTTGTAGCACAAAGGAAGAATTCACGGTGACATTTCACCACAAAGGTCCTCTGAAGATCATTTCCCTCTCTATTCTCACAACAGAAAAAGTGTTTTCATAAAAAGATTTACTTCCAGTAGAAAATATTTCTAGAGCAAAAGGAAATCTGATATCTAAATTACTGGAATACAGTCTCCTTTGTCAACCCCATAAAGCATGGAAGAAGCAGCCCATAAGATAACTTGAATACTAAGTGAAAAACAAATGGATTTTGCTGTCCCCTCACCTTTGTTTTTGCTTTAATTCCCTGGTGAAATGTCTTTATTCTGCCCCTACACAGCTGCTCACAGAAGCCACCTACAATGTTCTCGTTCCTAATTTCTATAAACCAGATGTCACAATCTTTAAACCCTTTTCCTGCCCTCTCTCTAGGCCTTGTCTCTGTGTAGCCTCAGCCACAAGTTCACTCCTGGCTTTTCCTCCATTGCAATTATTAAATTTTATGTCTGAAAACATGGTCAAAACTCTGTCTACTTTTACACCACGAAGACATCAACCACTCCAACTCTATTTTGCACCAACAGTAGTAAAACTGCATTTTGTCCTGGTGCCAACTTGTGATTTTTTGAGGATAAACATCATTAAAACACTTGAAAATTTTAGAGTAATGTGATAATTTAACAGCTTAGGAAAAGCTGACACAGGAACACAGATCAAACACAGCCATGTTTATGTATCAGTCACACACCAGTTGTCATTTTATTTAGTTCATACAAAAATATCTATATTCCAACATTTTGATCTCACTTTTCCCTCTTGCCATATCCTGCTTAGGGCTTCAATCCAATACATTTTTTCTGCCTCTAATTCCAAGCAGCAAAAAGCAGGATTAGCACCTGAGAAACACAGGCAACAGTGTGCAAAAGTGCCAAATATTCTAAGTCAACTAGAAAAAAAATAAGTATCTCATCTCCTCTGTTAGTAGAAATATTGCAATCATATTTCTATTAACAGCAGATTTAAAAAGGAGTCTTTTGTAGATAAGGTGGACAGAGATAAATATGCAGTTATTTATAAACAAAGTTACTCATATAAACAAAGCTGATAGCCTTGTTTCCAGGAATAAATTACTGAAAAAAATAAAAGCACCTTATGATCAGTTCTCTGCTGCAAATATTTAAAGAAACAGCTGCAACACTAAACTTCTCAGAAGCTTTAAGTTCAGAAAGTTCAGATGAAAATGAAAGTTTTAAGTGATCTGGGTGAGCAGAACAAAGAAAATTTACAAGCACAGGCCCCAGAATTGATGTACACTGGTTATTTTCATTACACCAAGCAATGCTTTGCTCTTCAGACCTTATTCCCTGTGTTTTATTCATGTAGGGCCAGGGTCTTTGTGGAAAAAAAAAAAGGGCATTAAAATTTATTACTTACACGAGACTTTTTATTAGGAGTGTAAGCCTTAGAGTTGCAGAATATCAAGCGAATGTCTTTGTAGAATTCCAAGGGACTGGTGTAGTTTCCTGCTTCCAAGGTTTCTTTCACAGTGCTGAAGTCCATGGGAGTGTCCACAATGTCTCGATAATCCTGGAAGAACAAGAAAATAGTAAAGGCTGACAAAAACAGTAAAGGCTGTCAAATCCTACAGCAATGAAAGCACCTCAGTGTTCAGCCAGTGGCTCAAGTGATCATTTGACTTTCAGGTTATTGCAGATGATTCTCTGCTCATAAAAGGAGAGCATAGACGTGCCCAGCACGGATGTTTTGCCAAAGGATGAACTGTTCTGGATGTGGAAGCTGCACTTACAGGGTAAGAGAAGAGATCAACAGGCTGCCTAAAAGGCTCCGAGTCCTCCCGTTCATAAATCAGGTTTAGCAGCTGCTGGCACTGCTCCTTCCAGGCATCAGGACTGGCTTTCATGGGCTGCCTTTTCACTCGTCGTCTTACCTGCAAGGAAACAGAAATTCCAGAATTTATCAGAAAATTCTGATTTTCCCCTTCCATTCCCTATTAATTTCCCAGCGTTCTGATTCAAAGATCTCCACAACTGAAAACGGAAATCCAGGAAGATTCAAGCGAAGCTGATGGCACAATTTGGCTTTTCTGGTCATATGTAACACTCAAACCCATGAGAAGTTGCAGTATTTCAGCCCCAGCCTTGCTATTTTTATCAGTTTTATCTACACTTGACTGTTGTGAATGTTTTTCAAGTCTAATTTATAAAGAAGACCAAAGCAGAAGTTTTACTCACTCTTCTTTTCCCAGAGGAAGTTCCTGGAGCGTCTGAATCCACATCTACTTCTGCCACCTAAAGGCAAAGGGAATGATCACACACAAGACCTTGGATGGACCCCCAGCCATGGAAAAAGGGTTAAAAAACAGCCAACAACAACAACAAATATTTTAAACCACTCAAATGCAATAAATGGCTCAAGAAAAGCAGAAACTAATTTCAAACTAAAATTTACATAACTCAATCTGCCTGATTTTAAGCTGTTTCATACTTTTTCTAAGTTTGCTTCCATAAAAAATGATATATAAAAACATGTGAGAAATAGGAATGGCTGATTTTCAGGCCTTAAGACTCAGCTAAGGTGTAGCCTCACAGAACTTTGTTCCCCTGCCTCAGTTTTCAAGCTCTGAGCAGCTGCACTGAGTTTATTCAGGTTTCATGCAGTGCCTTACTTATATCAGGTGGATGTAATATTCTTTTCAGAACCTGGATTTAGAATTACAACAAAAATTCCTTTGTACACAGCTTTTACCAGTAATTAAATATAAATAATTATTGAGAGGACTCTGCTAGACCAGGCTGCTCCATCCAATCTGGCCTGGGACACTTCCAGGGATGGGGCAGTCACAGCTTCTCTGGGAAACCTGTGCCAAGGTGTCCCCACCCTCAGAGGGAAGAATTCCTTCCTAATAACCAAAAAAATATTTAAGCTTTTAAAATATTATAAAGCAAAACATATTATAAACCAGCTCTTTGGAAGGGTGGAGAGAGGAGGGTGATATAGAGGAAATTCTGAGATCCAAAACTGAGAGTAGAAGGTTGAGTTGGAAAAGGAGGGTCTGCTATTTTACCATGGAAATCTTTCATTTTCTTAAAAATACTTCTTTAATAGTCTGTGAAAACAGATGGCCTTATTCCATCTTCAGTTTTATAAAATAATGAAGTTATTTCATTGTAGCACAGACTTCAACACAAACCCAAGACAGCAGCACCAGCCCCAAGCAAACAGGTCCTCAGGCAGCATCAGGTTTAACTTTAATATTTCCAATTTGCCACAAAGGAGAATGTCTCAAGGAAGAAACCTCCTCACTAAATCTTATACTACCTTGTGTATTAGAAACTAATACTGGAAAAGTAAAACCCAAGCAATTTAGGTTGTAACAGGTCACTTTGCAACAGGAACTACAGCACATTTCAAACTGCATTGAAGGGCAGAAGGTGCAAGGGGGGAGAAAAAGCTCAAGGAAGTGATATCCAACCTGGGCTCTACCTGTCATTTCACTCCAGGGAACAACTCACAGGAAATGACACAGAATTACACAAGAAAACCACCTCTGCTGCCTTGCTGGCAATGGGGAGCTGTTGTCCTCTGATTGAGTAACAGCTCCACTTCCCAGTCCCCTAATTACTCATCCTTCCCCACACAACAAAACACCATGTACTGGGAGCACATTAAAGACAGGCAGTTCCAAGAATCATTTTTACCTACTTAAGGGAGCTTTTTGTCCCAGGTGAGCCTGAACAGGCTCATCTCAAAAACTCAGTGCAATTACCCCGAAAATAAAGATGCGACAAAAATCAAATTTCTTGCACGTGCTGAACTTCAGAAGGCAAGAAAATGATCTTACCTCCTCTTCTTCATCAGTGCTGCTCAGGTCTTCTGCTTTCACCTTGTTATAGATCTCTAAGATATCAGTACAGCTCTGATCTCTGCAGGACAGTGACAAAAAGCAAGTACACAATCAAATCTCTGAGGAACTCAAAGCTGGGGGGGGCTGTGAAGTCCAAACCTACCCAATGAAGTGCAGTAAGACATCTGTCACAATTTTGGCTGCTTTGACTATGGGACTGTCTGGCTCGTTGAAGGTCCTGGCATTGTGTTCAATGTATCTGACCTCCCACATCAGTGCAGAGATTCTCCTGAAAATACAGAAAATTTCAGAAATGGGATGGAGAAGAAGGTGTGGATTGTTTTCCTTCTGAGATCAGTAGGATTCTTCAGTAAAAAAGGGAATTGGGAATTCAGATCGAGGAGAAACAGGTGGTCCTCAGAGGGGGAAAAAAAGAACAGGATGTTATTTATTCCCAGGTTGACTGGAAAAACTGAGATTTCCACTTTAGAGCATTTAGCCCATTTCTGGCAACTGCAACACCAGCAAAACCTCTGGTTCAAAGGCAGCAGGGATGGAAACAAAGCAAATATGCTCTGCCTCCACCCTAGAGAGGCTCAGGATGTTAAACAAACACTCCAGATCCAGCCATACCAGCTTTTGCCTTGACAACCAAAAGGAATTTATTATTCAGGAAGACTCACTTTGCCCAAGGCCAAACAGAATCTGATCTTATGCTGTTGCTCACGTTGCTGGAGGGGCATTACAGACTATTCAGCTGGAGATTGTCCTCCATGGGGCTGTAATAAATGTAGATTACGAACAAATCCAAAGCCAACTGACCTATAAAACCTGTTTTCAAGCCTCCTCCTGATCGTGGTGAGGTCAGTTGGATAAGCAACAACAGTGCAATACATGGGATAGGCACTAAGGTCCACTGGGACAGCAAAGGGATTGGAAATGTCTGCAAGACAAAAGAGCAAAATCATTCAGATGCCTCAATGGGATGTTATACGATATCAGGATTTCTTTTAATGCTTTCTGGGTTTTCTTTCTAAGAATTCAGGAAAAGCAACCCAGATCTACAGCTGGAAATGTCAATACACAAAGGGTACAGTTCTTCCTCTTGTGCCATCTGTTATTACTCTTGCAAGAGCACTTTTTGTTTAAGTATCACATCTGAGGTTTGTGTGTCAGCAGCCAAATGTGCCACTGAAAGGAATGTGCATATGCACTTACAACAGGAATACTACAAGTAATATAAATCAGGAATACAGACCTGGGTGTAAATATAGGTTGAAATTAAACCACAGTGTGCTATTAAATGGCTACAAATTATTCACAAGGGATTTGTTGGTGAGGATGTTCAGTGGTTTTGAGGGGTTTAATTCAATGTTTTGCTCATTCACATTTAGATACGACCCACTGAGAACCTCCACTGAAAGAAATCAGGTGAGCTCCCAGGGAAAAAAGGAATATAACTTAAAAGAACATTGAAATATGACACTTAAAAGGCTCTTTTCACTAATCTAGTTTACATTTCAAATACTCCACACCAACTCCCTACACTCCACCCCATCTACTCCTCAGTCATGTGCCACCACATGATATTCTGATGTTAATATACTGATATTCTTTATCCTTCCAGCCCTTCTCTCCAAACATACCAAGGGAAAGAAGCTGCTCAATCCCCCGGATCACTCGTTCACATTCTTCATCTCTGGAATGGGCCCCCCATTCTCCTTCCTGGGGTTTGTAGAGAAGAGCTGTCAGCTCCTCTGGAGTCACAGGAACTCCAGCACCAACCTCCTCTGGATAGGCAGCTGGAAAGGGAGAATTCCACAGGCAGTAAGTCCCAGCAGTGGCAAAAAGCTGCTTACTTTGTGCAGGGACATGAGCTCAACACTTACTTCCTTCTGGGATTGGTTCCATGTCCCATGGACTCATCCTTTCTCTTTCATTATTGTCCCAGCTATTAAAAAAAAATACATTCAAAATGCCCAAGTTAGACCTGAATATAACAATGAACCTTTTCTTTACCACATTTACACCACAAAGGTCATCCCTGTTGGGAACAAGACCTATCACTGACGACATTCCAACTCCTTATTTTCCTCTTGTATCCCCCATATACTCACTGCACTGCTGTTTACACCAGGAGTGTTGCTTTAGGAATAAATTCAAAATTAAATAAGTAAATCAAGTGGCTGGTTATGTATTTAAATGGAAAAAGAGATCCTGGTGCCTGAGGTGCACATTTGAGTTGGATGCAAAACATGTAAAAACTCACTGGACACTGTAGCACTGGAAGGAACTATCAGGATACTCTGCCTGGAAAGGCTGCTGACTTTCCACAGTTCCAAACCACCAAGCATCATCTATTATACTGCGAAATCTATCCCCTGGAAAGCAAAATATTGCATTCAGCACAAGAACAACATCAATAATTATTAAATATTTCTTTTCAGAGAGTCAACTCCATCTTTCATAAACGCACTACTTCAATTTTTACATTTTGCACTAAAGGAATGGAGCCCTAAAGGGAGGCCTTGGACAACTCTGGGAATTACCCACAGCTGCTTCCATGCCTCCAATCACAACAGATCAGCAGATTCTCCTGCTCTCACAGGTTTGGGGACAGTTTCTCTTATATTTTATTTTTTTTTTATGCTATAGGAATTGCAGCAAAAAATCAAATAAAAGTTTCCAATGACCTCTATAATATCATGGTGTGACTCTTGGGGAAGGTCCTGGGCAGGGCTAAGGGTTGGACTCGATGACCCTTGTGGGTCCCTTCCCTAATATCACGTGTGTATAGTCCTTTAAAGGATATAATGAAGACTCTGTATCCCATTAAACAGCTGCAGAAATGGTGCAGAAAACATGGAAGTGGGAAAAAAAAAACCAAAAGGAGTCACCTATTTGCCAGTTCCTCTCTTTGGCTTCATTATAAAACTGGTGCAGCACAAGGAAGTCAATAACATCTGGCATATCATGGTACCTTCAGGAAATAAGACAAAGAAAGTTACTATTACACAGAAATATAATTCCACGTGCACAACACAGTCCCCAAACTCCATGCATTTGGAAGGAGGAAGGAGAAGCTTTTACACTGCAAAAAAGTCTCTTGAAGGATGTCACCAGCGTTCCAGGGACTTACTTTATGGAAAAGGATTCTCCCGTCATTTTGCCTGTGATTGGATCCAGGAATGCAAGCTTCAAGCAGCAGAGTGTGGGAGGCCCAACTTCATATTTAATCCCTACAGTCTTCACAAATTCTTGTTCCTATTTATCAATAAATATGGAACAGCATTATTTTAACTTGCTGACCACAAAAATATCCACTTTAAAGGATGAAATATATTAATATAAACCAGTGTTTCTACTCTACAGCCCAGGTAATTTCATCCATAAATTTTGATTTTCCAAAACTAAAAATCAATCACTGACACTGTAAAAACAAAAACCAGGAAGGAGTAAGATGTTCATTCCCTTGGTAGATGTGTGAATAGGATTCCCACAAATTACTTAAGAATGTTCTAAGGACCAGACCCACTCTGATTTTAACCACACTGATGGCACCAAAGTTTATCCCTGACCTAATCCAGGGTCCCTCACTCTTGTATAGAGGGGAAAAAGGAAATTCTTCCTCTTAAAACAGAAGTTCCACAATAGCCTTTATGTTTACATCCTGTCAAACTCTATCCTAAGTGAAATGCTGTTTCCTTTTCCTTACAAGCTGATGATGCCCTGGAAAATCACAGCTGGAATCACTGAATACTTCAGCTTAGTAACTGGGTATTGTTGCAGTTAAGCAATTATTTTCATATAATAGAACCACTGGCACACACATATATGAATATTAGCACATATATGGACTCTTCTTTTGACATAAAATTGGAGTAAAGCGGGAAAAAATATGGCAACACTGTGGATAAAGTATTAAGGGACTCTGGTTCAAAGCAAGATCTAGTGTTTAAAAGAGCTGGTACACACATTTGGGTGTTTACACCATAATTTCTTCTTTCTTACCACAGCACTAAAAACAAAAACTAGAACCCAAATGTTCAGGTCACTGTAGAGCAGTGAGAGAACTATAAACAGCTTTGGAGTGGTGGGTTCTGAATGAATTAGTGCTCAATGAAAATAATTTCTGGGGAAAGCGACTCCTGAGAACCAAGTCCAAAATCAGGAACTGAACAGATGTAAAGACTTAATATTTACAATTTAAACTTTGATATTAACATTGTAAAGTAATTCTTGTTTCATATTTTTCATGCTGGTTTTTCGTGTCAGTTTAACATTACAGAGACACTCAGTTCTTTGAAGTATTTCTTTAACTTACCCTGAGTTCCATTTTGTTCCATGGTTGTTTTTGCATGTTAATACTGTAAATTTTGGCTTTCCTTACTGCCCTCACATAAGCTTCATGGCCTTGCCTAAAGTATATGATCTTAAAAGGGGAAAAAAAGGAGGAAAGAGAAAAAAACACAAGATTATTTCACCGAGAGTTCTCTTCCTGTTCATTTTAAAATTTCTATAAACACATGAGGCCTTAGGGATGACAACTTACTGCCCACTTATTTATTTCATTATAAAACACTCTTCTAGTTAAAAATATTTCTATCAGTCCCCCAAATTGGCACTTCCTCTGTGCTTTAAAATTGGGAAAATTAAGAAATGGCAGGTGAGGATGAACCACCAACTCTTCCTGCTACTCCTCAGTCACCAGCACAGAAAAAGAGATACAGGACTATCTGCAAACATCAAATTGCCTGAGAATTATCATAATTCAGCCTATTTTTGGGCTCAGTTCACTGCTGGATATATACTCCTGACCAACCCAAGCTCTCCAGCCCCTGTGGAATGTGGGAATTGCTGCAGGCAGTACCTCATCTCCCATCTGTGGGACGAACGGGGAGCGCCGGGGAATGGTATCCAGGATCCACTGAGGAGCAAGCCATTCCTCACTGGGCTCCCCTTCCAGGGACAACAGGCCACTGGGCTTCTGAAATATATTATATTTAGAATACATTTAACATAGTATTTAGAACACCATTAATATAATATTTAGGATGCAATTACTAAAATATTCTGAATACAATTAATTACTATGGCGGAACACATGAAAAACTGACCATACAGCAGTTACTGCACATAAAAGATATAAAGAAAAGGAAATACTGGAATCTCAGCCTTCCCAAACCTCCTCTAAATAGTATGGACTAAGACATGACTATTATAAATATAATAGAAAATTAAAACATTCATAAATTCATTAAAATGCCCATGGAACAAGGATGGGTCCCTTCCAGCCCAAACCAGTCTGTGATTCTATGATAATATATAAAAAATAAAATAAAGAGATTGTAGTTTTATAAATATTCTAAACAGCTCTTTAAAAAAAATACAAGGAAAAAGAAACCTGCCAATGTAGATACAATACAGATCCATTGTAATTTTACAACACAAAACCATCCTGGAGTAAATCTAACTGCAGGGAAGAGCATAAACCTGGGAGAAAACATGTATGTCACACAGGAAAACAAACAACAAAAGTCACTCTGGTACCACTGGCACTACAGTTCCTGTGCTCTCTGTAGTTTCTTTCTTCCTATATACTTGTCTGAGAAAAATTTTACTTTGGGAAAAACCACCAAAAAACCAAATTTATATTCATAAAGTAAAATAGACACTAAAAAATTACAAATGCTGACCTTTTTTCTAGGCTGTTTAAGTTTCCTTCGCTTTGGCTCCAGTCCTTTTGTTCCCTTCATGTTTTCATCCTCAGAACTACTACAGATTTTCCGAGCTGCCTGCCTGGTTTGTCTCTTTGGAGGCTGGAGATTAATTCCAGCATCTGCTGTCCAGTCTGAATATTCACTTGATGAATCACTGGAGATGAGAAAAAGTTGTAAGAAAGAGAACAGAAAACTTCAGTTTTCACACAGTGGCCTAAAATGCCCAAACATTCAACCCGCCCTCCTGTGGAACAGAGGTCAGGATTAGCACAGAATTTTGTTACCGTGTGAATTCACAGAATTTGTGATTTCAGCAAATTATTTTATCAGTTTGAAACTCCCAGTAAAACTGCAGCTATGGCTGATACCAATTTTCATACTTATCATCTCACTGATTCACTGATTTCAGAAGAACCAGCAGTAAAAAATGCTTGAAAAACGTACAAAACTGGAGTACTTCCCTAAAAATCCAGTTCTGAGTTCTTGAATATCAAATAATACACATACAGGATTTGCATGGCAAACTGGCTTTGATATTTTCAAGCAGTTCATAATTAAAGACAACATTTTCTTACAAATGGTCCTTCAAACCTGCTTTTGACTGAAAAAAAAAAAACAAACGCAAAAAACCCCACAACATAAAATGTTTCACAAAGAACTGGGGAAAAAAAAAATCAGTCTTCAAAATGAAGTCTGAGTATGACAACATCAAGTGTCTTAATTAAATTCCATAATAAACCAGTATTACCAATTCAGAGCCCAGTAAAGGTACCTGGAACTGCTTTCACTTTGCCAGGCTGCCACAGGATCATCCATGGAGGCATCACTTGTGCCAACAGTCTCATCTTCCTGTGTTAAAAAGCAGAAGGTTTCACTTTGGGGCCAAGGGTAAAATATGTAATTTCTGTTTGCAAGCAAGTTGTGCCACCTGAGGAAAACTTTGTATTTAAGGGCTGGTTTAGATTTGAGTAAGTAGGTCCACGATTTCTTTCTGAATCTTAGTATGGCACTATACGTCTTTATAATTCCTCTATAAATAAGTAGAATATTTCTTTCTATTTATTAACCAGTATTATACTTTGTCCTTTTTGTCCCTTATAGTTATATAATATAGTATAAATAATATTATATGCTATAACTCCTATAGAAAGAGATGCAAATCTTAATTCTATCAGAACCATAACAGTTCTTATTTAAGTGTTTGGTTAATAAATTTTAGTGCCAAGTGTACAATCTTTTTAGCTATTCTGTACATTCAATGCATATACAAAGCAACAATGTTCAGCTTCTTCCTAAAGGACAAGATCTATTTAATTTGGGATATTTTAAGTTCTTCCCTTGCCAATATCAATGATTAATACCAATACTCCATCTCTTTCCACAGCAGTCCACAGATGTAGCTCAAATCAAAGCACTGCAAAACCAAATTAAAGCCCTGCCCCAAATCCACGTGCTGTGTGAGATCCCAAAATAGCAAGGGGTTTAACACAACCCAGTTAAATTTACTTGAAAACGTTTCAGGTTTCCAAAAATACATGAGCTGTTTCATGCTACTTTTGAACACTGTACTGGCACTGAGGGAAAAGATCCTTCACCCTCCAACACCAACACGCCCCAAATCCCAGGGAATCAACGAGCCTGCACTGAGAAGCAGGGGAGTGTTGCTGTGCTGTGAGATTTGGGAGCAGGGAGGGTGTTGGGGGTGTTTGGGGGGTCAGACCTCGGAGGAGCTGTCGGATTGCTGGCGGGCACAGGGGTGGTGGGTGGCTCCCTGCGGGCTGTGCTCGATGGTGGAGCGGGTCTGGTAGGCGTGCTGCCGCCTCCGCTGGTTCCTGCGCAGGGATCTGCCACTGCCCGCCTGGAATTCGCTCTGCCACGGGGACAAACAGCACAAAACCAAGGAGTTAAGGATGAGTTACAACTTAGAAGATGCCTTGTTAATGTGACTGAATGTTATATTCCAGTTACAAACAGGAAATCGCTGTAGGATCCTGGACGCATCGTGGCTTGTTTTAGGCCACTTCCAAGTGTGGTTTTTGGTTCAATATCAAGTCTACTTTATGAAGTAGAAAGGAAGTTAGGGAAAATATAATTTTTTCTATAAAATTCCAGCCACTTCTAAAAGTGTGGCACCTCTAAAGTTTCTCTCTTTTCACAGAATCACAGGACATGCTGAGTTGGAAGGGACCCACACAGGTCATCAAGTCCAACCCTCAGCCCTGCACAGGACCATCCCCATTTTCCACAAGTCAAAGGGAAACCCCACTGTGGCTCTGCTCTTTTTCTTTCCCATCATCTTCCCACCACTGAAGCCTCAAGGATAGAGATTTACCATTATTTGCATATTATAGACAGACAAATCACAGTTATAGAAGGAAGACAGAGCCAGAGGAACAATTAGGAGTATTGATCTTCTAAATAATTTCATAAAATTGGGTTGGGTTTCTTTTAGTGCTATAACTCACCCGTTGTAAGGTGTGGGATGGCTTTCTCTTCTTTTCAACAGTGTATAAACTAATTTCTATTTCACCTTTGGCAGCTCGACATTCTTCCTGGACCCTAAAATTATGCATAAGAAACATCCCTTTTATTCAGTAAATCATCATGTAACTAGACAGTCTCATAAATACACACATAGAAATACTTGTTCTGCTGCTATAAGAAATCTGTGCACCAGCAGCATCACTCCTGGAATCACAAGTTAAGGAAGCAAACTCCTTAGCTGAGCATCCATAATTATTTCCAAGTAGTCTGGAATGAACTAAAATTATTTTCTTTTTTTTTTTTTTTAAATAAAACTTCAGGGAAATGTGGTATTTGAACTACTGAAGAAAGACTGAACTGCAAAAAGAAGGAATTACTATTCTCAACTCCCCACTCCAATCCTAATATTCCAAACAACCCAATCAACCAACCCCCAAAGCCAAGGCGTTTCTGCAAAATCACTTCAGGAGTACGGATTAATTACTAAACATTGTACAACGAGGTTCTTTTTCCCCCCTGGCTCACTTAGCATCTTACTTGCTGACGCCTGGAGGGAGCTCATTGACCACCACCCTCCTGCTCCAGGCCATGAGGTCCCTCTCGGTGGCCATCTGGCTGCGGGGCGCGTTGTGGTGCATCTGCCGCACGCCCTCGATCTGCCCGCTCCTGCGGAGCCCCACGTTCGGCGGGGAGGCCACGTCCAGGGCCGGGCTGCGAAGGGCTGAGGGAGAAAAAAACCAATCTCTTCACTCCCATAAACCATCAGGGGAATCATGGAATCATGGCAGCGACACCTTCCACCAGCCCAGATTGCTCCAACCTGGCCTTGGACACTTCCAGGGATGGGGCAGCCACAGCTTCTCTGTGCCAGGGCCTCATCACCCTCACAGAGGGGAATTCCTTCCCAGTATCTAATCTACAATTTAAAGCTTAAGGACCACACAAAGATTCTTTTTTGGCAATAATCAACACTTATTCTAAGTGAAGTGGCTTTTCTTTTGCTCCAGGTGAACATTTTTGTGTGCTGGCCTTAGGGACGTGTTTGCTGCTGGCTTGAGGTATCTCAGATATCTGAGGCACACAGACAATGTGAGGAAAGTTTTAAGGGCACTTAAGTGAACTTCAAAAGAAAGTCTTTCAACTGCTTAAAGGCTCTAAAATCATCAATCTTAAATTCTGTGGAACAAGAAGAGATGAGGCTGACATCTAAAATAACAGACTGCTGCAAGGTTTAAGTTTTCTGTTGTATCTCCATTTATTCTGTGGTTTTAATTCTTATTTGCTGTGCCACAGGCACTGCTCTGCTCTGGGCTTCTCATCAGGTGGCACAGCACAGTGAAAACACACACTTCAGGCACCAAAGAGACACAAAAAGGCTGCTAATAATGGAATCACTGCCATCATTGTTCTTGTTTAGCTCATCAACACAACTCCCACATGCTTAAATACGGTCAACCACATGAATATATTGCAATTTATGGTTGTGCAAACCTGCATAAAAATATTTGGTTTTTTAAAGACTTTATACATTAGCTTACATTAATTGGGTGATCACGTAGCAAAGTCACTGCTCAGTGCAAGTTCTGGAAGGGAACTGCTTTAATTTCCATACCATTCCTACCTGGAAATTCCTTTCTAAAACTACAGAGACACACAAATAAAATGGGAACTGGGACTGCACAACACATCAGCCTATCCTAGGATGCAGAAAAGACTTTGTGTGAGCTGAAGGTGCCTTCTAGACACCCTTCCTGACCTACCAATTTAGAGCAAAGCAAAAGTGTATTTTCAGCATTTTTCACTGATATTTTTCCTATTCCTTCTTGAATTTCAACACAAACAAGTCCAAATCCTAATGAGCTTTTCCAGGAAATCTACTTCAAACATGTTCAGTCACTTAACCTAGAACTAATTTATTAGCAGCTGTAGATTTCCCAAAGCTCAGGATGACTTGCAGCTCAGACCCGCATCACCTGCTCCCCTTCCATCAGCTGCACTCACTCAGCTCTTCACAACTGACTGAGTTGGGTTTAAATTTTTAATCACTTTGTGTATTAAAAATAAAATCACAGTAGCAGAACATTTACCAGGAGAATAATCTCAAGCTTTCTAAGGAAACACTAAGACAGAGCAACATGTTTATTTTATTACCACTGATGCTCAGCCTTCCGCTGCAGCAGGAAACCATTAGTCTGTCACAACACTATTCACTGACAACCTCTAATTATATGCTGTTATTTTGACATTATGCAGTTAGGAAGTATCATCTCTGCAGTAATATCAAGATAATACAGTGAATTTTATGTTTATTTTTCAGGAAAATGGTTTATAACAGGAATAGTTCCAGTCTAATAGCTTCAGGTAATCAGACACAGCCCAGTCAGACACTGTGTGCCCTCAGCTGCACCTTAAGCTTTTAATTTCTCTGTTGGAATCCAAAGAACATCCAACTGCTCCCCACAGGTTAACAAGGTGCACAAACAGGAGAGAAAAGCATCCTCCAAGACACATTAAGACATTTTGATCAGTACCTTCTGTGATTAAGGAAAGAACTGCTAGAGACAAGGCAGGACACTGACCTCCATTGACAGAGAGGGATCTGTTGAGTGGAGGGTTTGGAGGAGTTTCTCCTTCATTAATTAGTCTCAGATCTTGTTCCCTCTGGAGCTCCCTGATCATTCCATCAAGGATACTCTCATCCTGGTCATTTGTTTGCTGCCCAATGACTTGCTCAACTACTTCACCATCACCTTGGCAAGAACAAAGGAACAAATATGAAATGATTAACTTCTGTTATGAATTAATCTCTCTTATAAAATGATTTCTGTTTACTAAACACCACAGAAACTATCCCATTTAAAACTCTGCACCACTATTGGTCTGCCCTGCAGAACATCTGATTTCCAGCTGGCTCTCTGCTCTTCTGGAATAAATGGAGGCAAAGTTTTGAAGAGAAGCTACAATAAAAACCTGAAACTCCAAAGCACATGTGAAACATAAACACAAACCCTTAGAAACAGCAGAAAGAAATTATGCTTTGGTGGGTAATAATGGAAGGTGTTTTCTGGAAGTCAGCATTTTGCAAAAATTTATGTCTACAAGAAAAAGCCCCCTGTTTTAAAAAACAAAAGCTGTTTTTTCCATGTCTTTCTCACCCTCCAGGTTCCTTCCTCACATCCACAGTTACACGGAGGTTAATGGGACAATGCTTTAAGCATCTGCCATATCTGGGAGAAGCCCACAGACTGTGGAATGTTCTTGTTTCCAGTCATCCTGATTCCAGACACTTCCTCAGTGCCATAAACTCACCCTATCTGCTCTTCTACCTCTCTACTGAATTTAAACCACTAATTTATAAATCCTTACAGCACCAACCACCCCACGGAGCTGCTGCTCAATCCTGTGCCACACATGTATCATTCATGAGGTTTAGACAGAATACCATTAGCTACATATCCCAGCTGAGGAATGAGCTGCTCATCCTTGCAATTCTCCCTCCCTGGGACCAGGCGCTGGAATCTCGTGGGATGAGGATTTCCATCAACATCCACCAGGAATGGAGGAGGCATCAGATGTGGAGCCTGTTGGGTCTGTTCATCCAACACGTAGTTATTGGCATCACGGATCAGAGGCCTGTAATCCGTATGGAAGAACATCTGATCTGGAATCTAAAAGAAAAGCAATTTAGGGAATGAATCAATGGCCATTTGCAGCTGTCTGGCTGCTCTGGAATTGGCTCCATACCCATAACCCCCAACTCCTGCACTCCTCCTCACCAGCTGAGGAATGTTGTGACAGAGAACAGATTCCTACCACAAATGTGGTTTATTACCAAGGCCTGATGCAGAAATTCAAGAGTAAAATAGGCCAAAAGAGGTGAACAGAGACAAGTTAATGCTTTGCTCCCCTGTCTAAGATTCTCTTGTCTAAATCTTTTTGATTTAGGTAAAAAGCAACTGCTTCATGATCTAATTATTATTTTGTGTGGGGCAGGGTGAGGGAATAAATTGTAACACAAATACTTCTAAGACAAAATCAGGTCAAGACAGGGAAGAGTTTAAAATTCATTCAACCCACCTTTTCATAATATTTATTGCATCCAAAACCAAATAGCAGCAGATGTCCATGAGAGTCTGTGCAGGCAAAATGCTGCCCATCTGGTGAGAACTTGCAATCAAAAACAGCTCCGTGGCCTTGGCCCTCAATCTGGATCAAGCACAGAACATTCCCTTCACAACCATATATTCACTGTAAAAGCTTTTTTACAAACATTTCACCTGTGCTCTAACCCGTATTTCACACTCATTCTGTAATTTCTCACCTCGCTCAAGACTGATTTGCACTTTTATGTATTAAACTGAACAACACTGTAAAACTTCACATTTTCTCTTTGTTCCGAAATTTCAGCACAACTTTTAATGTATGTTCTGAAACAACCCCCTGGAAGTCTGTATTTTATCTTAATGGTAGACACAGGGCAAGCCCATGCCAAAGATCTCAGACCTGTGCTGGCTCTGTAGGTGCATAATGAAATCTGCTTTTGTCTCAGGACCAGTTTTAAACAAATATCAAAATAAAACTCCCTGATCCTTCTTACCATGTTGAAGTAATTGCGAATTTTTGTTCCTTTGTCTATGTCCCAAACAAAAATATTCCCATCGTGGCCCGCCGAAAGAACAATCCTTTGGTCAAAGGGATGAGCCTCCAGAACAAACACTTCATCATCATGACCCTACAACGACAGCAGGGGGAAAAAGGAACTTGTGTTTGTCCATGTGGTACCTCCAGATGTGTTGGGAATTAGGGTGAGGACATCTCAGATCAGGGAGCAGCTCAGCACACCGGATCTGGGACTGTACTTGGACAACACTCCTGCCACAGGACATTGTCACTGCCCTGACTGCAGTTCAGCACTGCTGATGTGGGGAGGAAGGAGAAATCAGGGCACAAATGGAGCCTTCAAAGGGCTCCTTGTCAGCCAGAAATCACCAGGATTTTGGCCATCAGCTCCTTTCCCCAGGATACACCCTCCTCCCAACAGGCAGGGCACAGCTGGATACTTCCAAGACCAAACACTCCTCATCAGGGGGAATGATGATGCAAGTTTAGCCTCAAATCAATCTCAGAGCTGAACTATATCCATTTGGGATTCCCCCTTGGAATGTTACTCACGGATAAGCTGTGGAGAAGCTGCCCTGTGGACGAGTTCCACACTTTGAGAAGGAAGTTGTTGACTGCAGTGATGACAGTGGCATCATATCGGTCCCAGGCCACCATGGTGACCTTCAGCTTAGTCACCTTGTCCTCCCCAGATGCCACATTGTTTCTGAGGATATCAATAAGTTAAAAAGGAATAAATCAGTAACTGCATATGGAAACATTTTACAGTGCTAATTCAGTATGGAATTCAGGGAGGATGGATGACTGTGACTCTGGCTGAGGCAGGAGAAAGATGGATAGTTATGTTGTGGTAGAAACAGGATATAGGAAATATTCAGTGCCACTAAGATTTATAGATCTCCATGCCCTTAAAAAGGACATTTTCTCCTCTGTTCTTAAGCCACCACCCTCACCTATCCCAGTTTTTCCTTCCAAGCTCTTCAAATCTATTAAGCTTTTTCCTACAAGGCATTTTCATCAGTCATCAATATCAGTAAACTCCACAAAGAGCAGGAACCTGTTAAATAAATCCAAATCACACCTCTGACAGCAAACACTGCAAATGTAACCATATGAAACAGAGAATTCTGCCAAGCAAATGCCTAATGGATTTCTGCTCTTTGTTGCTGTGCATATCCAATTACAAGGCACTTAGAGAAGTCACTTGAGGATCTCAAAAACGAAAACTCAAAACCCTAATTGAACCTGAGAACCAAACCACCACATTTCACCTCTTACTTGGAAAATTAAGAAAGAAATACAACGTTAAGAAACATTCTGGATATATATATATTAGCATGTGATCAATGGGGTTCTACTAAAACCTCTTTTGGTGACATAAACTGTTTGACATTCTTACTTCATATGTAAAATATTAAATATTCCCCAACTATTAGGTAAGGAACCACTAATGTATTAATATTTTCTTTGGTGGGCAAATTAACTGTGTAAATGAACAGGCAGAGCCATGGCATTTTCAACACACAAAAAACAGGCAGGGAAATTAATTTAAAATGGCAGTAAATGAACAGTTTTCAATATGATGGAGGATTTAGTTTGCATGTAAATGTGGCCACGAGGTGTGTTCTGCTTGGTTTGCTTTACCCTGTCATTTTAGTAGCCATATCCAGGACCACACTCTTCCAATCATGCTGATGGTAGTGCCAGATTCTTGCTGTTCCATCTCTGCTTCCACTGACAAACCTTAAGCTGGGGGGAGAAGAGAAAAAAAGCCATAAAATTCTGAATAAGGATGGTCTAAAACCCACATGTACAGAAATATGTAGAGAGATATTGGAAGTGTGCAGTTGTGTGTCACTACTTCTCTTCCTTGTGAGGTTCCAAGTTTCATATCAGATATTGTACAGAAGAGTTTACAACATTAATTACATTTGGCTCCAGCAGGCAGATGGCCTTGGAATGACTTCAATGTCGTAATTCATCCGAGCTGCACATTCCCTGTTTCATGACATCAGCAAATCCCTGGAGCAGCTCAGAGCAGCAGCAAAGAAAGAGCAACTGTGTGCCAGGAGTGTGGCATAAATTACAATACATTAACTCTGGGAGAGGGTGAAGACAGGGAAAGGAAAGAGCCAAATTTACAAGGAGGTAGCTCTGACTGGGAAGCTGAACACGAACATTTTAATTTTTAAACTACTCCTTGTTTAAAAATTTCAAGCATCCAGCAAATGTATTTAACCACATCAGAGTGTCTGGCCATCAATGTCACAGAGATCATTTCTGTGGAGAAACTGGAGAAGAGCTCCTCAAGTAACACATTTTCACAGGATGGCCAACACCTTTGAAAGCAAAATCCATTTATACACAAAATTACCCTTCAAAGGCAAATCTATTCCATTTTATTAAGTGATTGTTTGCCCCTCCTCAGTTTCCCTGAACTGAATCTTTTCGTTGTGATGAAGAAGAGTTTTAAAATGCTTTTGACAAGTTTATTTTCCTCTTATTGTTACTTCTTTATATTAAAATAAAAAGGAAACTACTTTTTCATTCAAAGCATCACTGTAGCATATAATTCTCAGTGATTATATGACCTAAACCCTCTGACATGGCTTGGAAGGAACTGGTAGCACAATTACAGCACCACATTCCCACATAATTTCATGTGACAAAGATCTCCAAGTACAGGTGCAAAGCTGCAGGTTGGAAGGCTCCTGCTTCCACACATCCCTTAAACCTCCTGCCCAGCAAAACAAGGAAATAGGAACAAAACCTGGGAAAAAACACCTACATTAAGTTCTAGCTTTTGCTTTAAACTACATTTATTATAATGCTCTTACTCCACAAGTAACTCCCTCTGTGGGAGTTACTGAACTAAGATGCTCTTACAGAAAAGGACACAAAATTTGGGTTCCAATTTGCTGTTTTAAAGAGAAAGAAAAAACAAAAGCATAACTACAGAATGTTTTTGTTGTTATAGCAGAGGACAACAAGCTGGAGCTTGTGGACATGACACACATCTTGCAACACACTGACATAGTTTGTCCAGGATTAATCAGAGCCCACAGGCAGTTTTCCTGTTGTGCCAAATTTTCCATGAAATGTTCTTTGGGCAATTAAATACCAAACACTCTCAGGTGCAAACCCCAGGACAGTCACTCACCTGTCCCCGTTGTTACAGAACTGGACTGCAACCACCTTGTCCTGAAGAGGAAAACACAGCAGTAAGTGCTTTGTAGGCTGAAACACTCACCTAAAAGTTCTTAATTAGTTGATTCTTGATTAGTTTTTATTTAGCAAATTGTATCTTTCCTTCAACAGTCTTAAAAATTCACATATAGAGAAGTTGTATTTAAAGCTAAAGGTTCCCCAGACTTGCTGTGTTAAACACTCAAAACTTCAGAGAGGTGATGGTTTCCTGCAATTTTTAGAGCTAATATTAAAGTGTATTAAAAAATTTAATCCAAAAAATGCAAACCTTGGCTTTATTTCCACTCATAAACTGTTGAGAAACAATTGTAATGTTTTAAACATGGANAAATTTAATCCAAAAAATGCAAACTTTGGCTTTATTTCTACTCAGAAACAAATGTAATGTTTTAGACGTGGGTTTGCCTTTTTTTAATTTGCTAAATACTTGTGTTGGCTCCAGGCACTTGTAGCCTTACTCCCACTGGTGTCTCCAGCTCCTGATAACCCATCTGGGATTTGTTGCCTGCAGGATTAAGAGTGGACTTAAAAACCTTAAAGGAATTACAGCTCCTTCTAAACCTGCTCAACACAGAAAACACTCTTTTGTGAGCAAAATATTTGTTAGATGTGTTGGTTTGGAGATTTAAATGGGACACTCAAGATCCCACTTCAGTGAATCCAATTTAGACCTCAGGCTTAATCCATAAAATGCTGTTAAGGTGGGAAGTTTGAATTTTTATGGGAACCCTTCTGTATTACCTGAAAAAAGGTGCTTCTAAGCTTGATTTTCTAAAGGAAATTTCCATCATGATCCAAACCTTGACTGCACACACTAAACCCTGAATTACTTTGTTTTTCTTATGTGGATTTATGGTCACAACTAAATACTCAGCAGTAAATTTAATAGGAAAAAAATAACAAGGTGCATTAAAGCTGCTTTAATTCCTCATTCCAACCCATATTTTTTTTCAAGACTATGGGAAAATCACCTGATCCCTCAAGTTTTCTGGGGGAATAAAATATATAAAGCCTATTTTGCACAAACCTCTTGCCTCAGAGGGACTTAAAAACAACCATCCCCCAAATTCCCAGGCATTTAAACACCACAGTGTTGAGAGCCAAATAAATTCCAGAGAGTTGATAAATCATATGGCATGTAAAAACCCAAGTTCCTGAAATTAGGTAAAGGGGGGGAAAGGAGGGGGGAAAGATTTGCTTCCTGGTTCTCCTCTTACCGTGTGAGATTCCAGCTCAGCCATTTTCTCTGGAGATTCTGAGCCCAAATAATAAATTCTTATCACGTGGTCAGTGCTGCCTGTTGCAATGAACATGCCACCTAAGACAGAGAGTTTTCCATGAGTAGAGAAGTCATCCAAGGAACAACTTCTTTTAACTTTGTTTATTTGAATTTGCTGCTTTCTTGTCAAAGCAGCAAACTAGTTTTAAACAGAAACTTTCAATGTAAACCGGTAGATATAAAATAAAATATTTAAGTGCATCTTCAATTCTATTTGAAACAAATCACAGAAATTATTGCTGAATCAGGAGTCAGTGATTGCTGAGAAACTGGGAGAAAGTTCCTTAAGTAATACATTTTCCCAGGATAGCCAACACTTTTGAAAGTATATTCCATTTATTTACAAAATTACTCCTCAAAGCCAAACCAATTCAATTTTATTAAGTGACTGTTTGCCCTTCTCAGATTCCCTAATCTGAATTTTTCCACTGTGATAAAAAAAGTGTTTAAAAATGCTTGTGACAAACTTACATTCTTAGTCTTACTTTTATTTTCTACAATAACTTTATTTCTCTACAATATTGCCCCAAAAGGGCACTTTTGTGTGATTTACTGCATTTGAAATGGGTTTAGTTATTTCAGGAGTTCTGGTCTGAAGAAAGGAATGTGGCTCTAGAAGAGCTCTCCATTTCAAAAAGCCAAATTTCAGGAAAAAATTTCATTGTAAAAATATAAAAAAGTATAAAAATATAAAATATCTCTGATGTGAAAAACAAGAGCCTGAAAGCCTTGGAGTTGGTAAAGATATTTTAGCTTAAATTACAGGAAAAAAGAGAAAAAGCAACTTGAGGCAGACACTTGGCATGGAAAATTTCAAACAATCCCAATGTGACAGAGCTAAAATTAACTGCAAAAGGGTTTAATAGTATTTGTATTTAAAGAAAGGTAGCAGAACTGTCACCAAAGGACCCAAGTCCACGGAACACCTGAGTGGACACGTACCAGAACTGAAGGATGAACAGGAGATCTGAACACCAGGCCTGGACCTCTCTGCAAATTTTACAGGACGATCCCTAAGTGCAACAACACAACATTTTTACTTTTCATTGCTTTATTCAACAAAAACATCTCCCCACAGCCCAGGCTGGGGTCAATATGCCCACCTTCAGTCTCTTTGTATCACAATTCTCACCTAAGTTTTCTACAACTTTTCATTTGGGGCATTTTTGCCCTTAGTTAAATAAGAAAACCATAATTTTCTAAATTAAAAGGAGCATTTAACTGATCTATCATGATACCAATTCAAATCTATTTAAAACAGAACCTGCCAAACCATTTGTCTGATGGCATTTACTCCTTATTAAATATGGGTTTGGTGACATTTACATATGCATGTTCTTCTGATTAAAAGCAAATTATTTCTTCTGCCATCTTGGACAAGGATTTATTCCTAAACATAAAAGCTGGAAGTTCTTCCACAACTTTGCCTTGCAAGGCACAAACCCCAGAAATAACAACCCCCAAACTCTGCCTCCCCTCTGGGTTCCAACGCCACAGAATCCCTGCCCCACACACCAGTTTATTGAGCAAGAAAACGCCCCTATTTAATTATCTCAGCATTCCTCTCCAGGCCAAAACTCAAAATAAATCCCTCCTCGAGTCAAAATAATTATAATTATCTAAAGACTCTTACTTAAATTTCATGGTGTTCGCATGCCACTGCCAGAAACAGATTGTTCCGTCGGCACCAGTGGAGGTGAGGTATCGTGTTGTTCCTTTCCTTGCTGGAGAGAACTAAAAATAAAGTTGGAACAATTAAACCAGCTAATTTCTTTCTCTTCTTTCGCTTTGGAAACCTGTAAAGAACTTTTTTCACTCGCATATGAGCTTTCTCCCCAGGAGAACAGGGAGCAGGGATAGGCACAGAATCTGAACTTCCATAAAAATCAAGCTGAGGAAATGGAAAACACCCACATTTTGAGTAGGAATTCTTTATTTCTACCACACAAAGGGGAGTAAATTGGAGAAATGAAACAAGCCCAGATCCTTTTAATGGGGTATCAAGATGAGGAAATAGTTCTTTCGAAGACAGAACTGGATCAAACATGGCAAATAAAATGATTCCTGCATCCCAATGAAGAAGAGCAGCACAGCAGGATCCCCACTCCATCCCTTTCCTAAATGTCTCCTCTGCCTCTCCAAGGATGGGAAAGCTTTTTAGTCTTAATTTCATAACTGCAGCAATGCCTTTAATCCTCTGGCTACCCAGTAATTTGATAAAGGAATTGTTTCCTCTCTTTGCATTGCTTGCACTGTTTCCTCACTGTTTCCATCACTGATTATATTCTAAATGATCAGAGTTTTAAAAAAGCTTGAGCCGAACATATATATGTATATATATACACACACACACATATATGTAAATAAGTAATATACCAAGTATAAAACCAGATTGCAAAATATGTTCCCAAAACAATCACCTTAAAATGGTTGAAATCAGACAAAATTGGAAATGTAGGGAGAAAAGGGGGAGAAACAAAGCTCCTGGGGACCACTGGCATGGTGGAGAAGCCTGTGCTGAATCCAAGGAAGCACAGCTCCCAAAAAGAGGGATTCTGAGCCAAGCAGCCTCCCTCACTCACTCTCCCCTCCATGTGCATCACCTGCCAAATTGCAGGGAATGGTGGGGGTTTTATCCTGGAATTTTGATTTTTGGAGGTTTCTGGCAGTTGTGTTGTTTTTTAAAGAAAATCTGTGCTTGCTACAAAAGCCAGAGCAGCTCCTTATGCTACAAGTTAAGACTGCAAAGAAACAAGAAATGTGGAACGAGGAATTTTAGCTGATTATTCCGAAAAATAAGTGTCCTCTACGAACACAGGACTGTTGGCTCAGGTGCTGTGCCAGGACCAGCACCAAAGATGCCAACCACGACTCCTTGGCTCATCGAGAGCACCAGATCTATCATTTTCTAGACCCAAGGAAGCAGCAGTGGGATCCCACAGCTAAAGGCCCATGGAAGCAGCAGGATGAAGTCGCAGCGAATTTGCCAAGAAAAACACCCTCAAGTCAGGACAAACCTCCACCGCCAGAGATGAAATGATAAGTTTTATCTCCGATTGCCAATCTCTTATTACCGTTTTAACCCAAACCTAATGGTCCCTCACCTGTATGGAAGTGATGGAAGCCGAGTGGCCCTGCAGGACGGCGAGGGGGGCGCAGGTCCGGAGGCACCACACCCTCACCACCTTGTCGCAGCTGCCCGCGGCCAGCAGAGTGTTCTCGTAGTTCACGGCCATGTCCGAGATCTCGGCCGAGTGCCCCCGCAGGGTGGACAACAGGCGCCCATCATCCGTTGCCCAGATCTTCACCAGACAGTCATCTGAGCCCTGGGGACACAAGACATTCCCAAAGATCACCCAAAGCCGGGCATGGCATACACGGGGCACTGAGGGTGGGCAGGGATCGGCACCGCCGCGAATGTGCTGGAAGCACTGGGGTGGGATTATGCTGTTGAATTAGGAATAAATTCTTTACTGTGAGGGTGGATATCGGGAAGGAATTCCCGGCTGTGAGGGGGGGGAGGTCCTGGCACAGGTTGCCCAGAGAAGCTGTGGCTGCCCCATCCCTGGAAGTGTCCAAGGCCAGGTTGGACAGGGCTTGGAGCAACCTGGGCTGGTGGAAGGTGTCCCTGCCCATGGAGGGAGTGGAGGAAGATGAGCTCTTAAGGTCCCTTCCAACCCAAACCAGTCTGGGGTTCTATGACTATGAACTATGTTCATGTGAGTCTGGGCATCACCTTGTAGAGTCAAGGATTTCCATTTTATAAAACCATGGAATCACAGGATGGTTTGGGTTGGAAGGGACCTTAAGAGCTCATCTTCCTCCACTCCCTCCATGGGCAGGGACACCTTCCACCAGCCCAGGTTGCTCCAAGCCCCATCCAGCCTGTCCTTGGACACTTCCAGGGATCCAGGGGCAGCCACAGCTTCTCTGGGCAACCTGTGCCAGGGCCCCACCTCCCTCACAGCCAGGAATTCCTTTCCAATATCCCATTTAACCCTGCCCCCTTCACCTAAAGGCCATTTCCCCTTGTCCTATCGCTCCATCCAGAGGGAATAACATTAACAGCTAAAAATGCAGCATTAATTTGAAAAATCTACTGATTTTTAAATATGCCCAACAAAAAGCAAGGGCAGTACCACAGAAAGGGATGCTACTGTATTCTGGAGAAAATCTTAAATTAACAGTCACGCATTCACTGACAGACCACAAATTCTGGAAGGTAAATTTAGTACAAAACTAACTTGCAGCTGAAGTAAGTTGTGTCTGCATCTCAATCAGTGACTAAGAGGCTATTGAGGGACTCAAGAAACAAGGAAATCAAAGCATGCAAAGCAATCTTCCCCAAAAAAAAAAAAAAAAGAAAAAGAAAGAAAAAAATCCAATTTTTAAACTCACTGTAAAAATTCTCCTCCCACTGCGGTCAAAGGCGATACAATAAACAGATGAGAGGTGCCCCAAAATCCTCTTATGCATCTTCATGTGTTGGTAGGTGGATGTTGGGAACAAGTGGCTGAAACGGCCACATCCAGTTAATTGCCTGGCAGACAGGATGTGAACTGGGAGAGAAAAACAAAGCAGAAAGAAAACCGAGACATGACTTTTTGTCTAGAACTCAATGTAAATAAGTATTAAATCAAATATAACGGTCCTTAACAACCTTATTATTATAATCCATAAATCTGAGCCTCTTCCATCTTACCAGAATGTTCTGTATGATATTATAAAAAGAAATCCCACTCCTGATAAAGCCTTTCAATACCCACCACACGCTGCACCTGCTTCCTCACCAAAAATTACAGCAAAATTAAAAGTTCCCACCACAAGTGGGAGTTATTCCAATGCTCAATTCATGATACAGTTACTCTACATGGATTTGGAAATCTGCTTTATGGATATTAGACGTTACTTATAACAATTACAAGAAATTCAGTTTTATAATATAATTGTTTAAGTGCTTTTTTGGTGATAAAAATCTTTGTTTGGAATGGTTTTGAGATCCTATGGGATGGTCAAAAGTCTTCCACGTGCTCAACATCAACATCACTGCATTCCTTATGGCTGTAGAATTGAAGAATAAGAAATATGTGGCACTGATGGAAAAGTCCCACTCAAAAGATTGGCAGGGACAAGAAAAAAACTATAATAACAAATTATTTCCCACTGCTACAGACAGGAATCCTTCCAAGAACAGCCTGAAATCACTAAAACACCAGGTAAAAAAGCCCATCTTTGATCTGATGCACAATTTTAGCTCGTTTGGGGGGTATTTAACTCCGCCAACCCTCTCTTATTGCAATTTTCCCCAACCCATCCTCATTCACAGCACTTGAACTTTGGGTTTTAAAGTTTGGAGAGGTTTTTCCAATGGCACTTGAGGCTCCAGCAGTGCTGGGCTGGTGGCTTTGTGGAGTCCCTGCGATAGCAGATCCCCTGGAGAAACTCCTTATCTTGCCTCCTGCACCTTGAAGTAGGTTGGGCTTCACAGGGGAACCACCAAGCTCCTTAGAGCCTTCCAACCCTTTAGTTGAAAAGTACAGTGCAAAACTCAACCCTTTCCTTAATTGTCTCATTGTAATATTCCCAATCTCCACAAAAAAAGATCATGGAATACGGTAAAAAAATTAATCTGAAAACTCAAGAAGTGCCATTTCAAAGGGTCACAAACCCGTAACTCGCTCCTGCAAATTTGTGCCACTGAAGCATCTATTAATAAATAAACTTATTTCAGCTTTACAGAAACTAATTTTGTCTCAAATTTGGAAATTTAGATTATTTTTAATCACTCAATGTACTTGAAACCCAAGACATGAGGGGAAAAAGCTGCAAAAAGACACTTGCAAAAGCCATCAGGCTCCAGCATAACCTCACCTTCAGTCAATATTTGCTTTGCATGTAAAAACACATATTCAGCAGTACTAAAAAGCAAAACACACTAAAGCAAACTAATTTACTATCTACCTACTATTGAATTGCTGCCTGACATTATATAAGCATGTTAAACAAAACTGTCTCCTCAGGCAAAGTAAAACTGTATTTTTTCACCTTTTTTACACCTCTAACACAGAGATCCCACAGTGCTAAATGCTCTACAAAGGTGCCTCAGGTTATCCTATACATTATTTTATTTACTATGCAAGTGTAACAGCTGAAAAGAGAAATTTTTAAAAATATTAAACCTCCCTTTCCCCCCACCCTGTGGACCCTGTGTGCCAACAGAGGGATGGAGTCATTCAGTAACCTGGAGATTCTGCTGTGCTTTTCAATGCTTAAAGGCTTTAAATACATATATATTTATAGATTTAAATACATAATTACAGTGTATCTGCTTTTAAGCAATTTCAAACAGCTCTGAATAATGTTTTAGCCACACAAAGAACTGTGTGAATCAAAAAGGTATATTCACATTTCAAAATATTCCCAATAATCACAGTATTTTCTGTGTCTCCATGCAATCCTTCTGAACATTCACCACTGATTTTTGGTGAAAATCACATGAAGGAAACACTAAAAGGTAGAAAGAATATTCAGGCACCTAAGTCCCAGTCTTGGCACCTCACGTTTCCGGTGGATTCCCAGCCTTGCAATCAGTTCAGCTCCAGCGGATATGAAAGTGATTTCTCTTTTTTTCCCCGTGTTTATTTCCCTATTTGCACAGTGAGGACAAAACTCCTCAATCTCCCATGGCTCTGGATATTTGGATAGAATGGATAATTACAAAATAAAAAGCCCTGCTTATGAAATGCTTCAATCAAGAGACACCCAGAACTATTGTTGTGCCACGAGGAGCAACGACTTTATCAAAGCAACAGCATCTTTGGACAAAGAAAACTATCACTGCTTCAAAGGGACAAAAAAACATCCCCAATTCCAGTTCTTAGGAAGATTAATACACAATATCTAAATAGGGAATTACCCCCACATGACAAAAATCCCTGTGAAGTTTCCTTTCTTCAGCACAATGAAGTCCTTGTACCCCTAAGGCCCCAAAGCATTAAAAACCAACAATTCCCACCCGGAGAAACAGCAACTTAGTAACCCTAAAAGATTTTAGCAACCTATCTAAATAACTGATGTATTTCATGCCATACCGGGTGTGAAAGATGCCAAGTCCACCCTCTCACTATTCCCTGCCAGGAAAAACTTTCCAGACAGTTATTTCACATAAAATGGGAGCGGATCTTGTCTTCTTGATAAGAAAAGTTAGTTTTGTCCCCAAACTGAAGGGCCATCTCAGCTCCTCCAGCTACCAACCTGTAAGATACAGGCATTTTCTCTTTGTTTTCCACAGTTCCACAGATGATACCTTCAGGAAAATGAGAGTTCTTAATGCAAGTCATATATGCTGTACAACAGCAATTCATTAATCACAAACACCTCATGTTCTACCAAGGTAACAGCACAAATGTAAAAACCCCTGGAAGAAAGCTCACATAGAAGGGTAAACCCCAAACCCTGCAACAACAACCCACCAGTGTAAAGAAAGTTTAAAAACCAATCACCAGACAGCCCAAATTTCAAAGTTAAGTCACAATTTCAGAAGGAATTCAAGCATTTCAGATGGCAAAGTCACCGAGGCAGCACCTGCTCGAATTCTTCCTCTCCCTACAAACCCTTGTGTTGCTCCACTTTTTGCAAGGAAAACTAAGAAAACAGGAAACTGGTGCAAATGTTTGGTTTAAAACCAGTTTCTCAAGGGTGATGGGTTCACATCAGACTGTTTTACCCTCTGCAATAAGCACTGTAATTCTGGAACGAGGACTTAAATTTTGCCCTCATAATAGAGCCACACGAAAAATATCTTCTCAGAGTGGCCACAAGGAGAGCTGGACCCAGGAAAAGCACTGAAAGCACGATGTGTTCCAGCTCTGGGAGCCACTGACCTCATGGAACTCATTTACAGCACGAGACACCATCGATCCCTGACCTCATCCCAGCACTGCTCTTTGGCAGGGCCAAGGTAGCTGAATCACCTTGACTGTGAAGTTGCATCCAGCTCAAATGCTTGTTTACTGAGACCATGCTTTCTGCTCCCAAGTTCTGTGTTATTTTCACTAACAAGTTACCTACAGAAAGATTTTCATCCTCAGGCTACAGCAGCTCGTAAAGAGTTGAAAATAACCTTCTGTTTGATCTGCTTTGAGTTGCCTCCAAAAGACAAAGTTCTGAAAAACGGAAGTAGCATCAAAAGCAGGTTTATCAAAGGGGAATAACTCCCTGTGTTGAGCTACTGCATGACCAGTCTTTCCACTTTCTGACTGGGAGAGCAACAATAGAGCCTTAAAAATCCCACGACTGCAAAACCTGCCCAGAAAGGCTCAACCAGACCATCTCCAGTGTTCCCCGTGTTGTCCCGGCAGCAGGAAGCTCTGCCAGTGTTTTCCCTCCCTCTCCTCCCCCAGCAGATCCCCACAGACTCAACACACAGACATCATATCCCTGGGAACAACTTCCACAGATCAGCACTTTCTCGGAGACTCCCCCAGCTCTGCACAAACACGCTGGGAAAAGGCAACACTGATTTCCTGCTCCAGTTTGGAATACAGACCCCAAGGTCCCATTCCAACCACATGGAAAGGCAAACTCCTGCAGCTACCAGCTCTTCCAGCTGGACCCTCCCAGTTGATCCCAGCTGGACCGCCAGTGATCCCATTCTCCCAGCAGAACAACACACTCCTGGTGGAAAGCTTAAACCCTTAGCACTGGAAGGGAAATGATGTAGGAAGACTTTTAGCTGCTCAATCTATACCTTATTTACCAGTTCACACAGGTAACTGCACAATCATCTCGTCTCACTCCTGAACACACATGACCATGAATGTCTTTTCCTTCAGCAGGTAATTCCAGAAAACTCCCTCTGACTGAGCCAGCACAGTGTGGGAATTCATGGTTATGCCAAAATCCCAAAGAGGTCGGATACTCTTCTTCATCTTGTATTTAAAACAAGACATGTTGGCTTGCACTACTCAGCAGGAAAAAACACCCATTTTGCACAAATATATACAGAATGTTGTGACCTCAACTTCAGGATTAACAATGAGGAATCCCAAAACCAAATTCCTGCCTTAACTATAGCCAGCTCCTTGTTTTAATCTTCACACATGTTTTCTTCTCTGACTAGTAGTTTATGTAGCTACACCAAGCAGGGCTGTATTCCTGTATTCTTCCAGAAATCAATACTTACAAAAATTAATTCCTGGCTATAAAAGACCCTTTTCCATATAATACCTTTGCATTTATTAAAAAAGCAATCAGGGAAACACCAAACACGAGAAATTATTCTGTTAAGTCACTAAGTAATCACCAAGCAAGCAGCACAAATGTTTGCCATGAAAACATGACAAATGCTGAAGCCCAATCTGCCAGGTTGGTTCATTAATAATACCACATATTCCAAAAAACACACAGTCTGATGAAAGACCTGAGCCAAGAATCCATACAGAAATATTGCTGTAGAAGTTGTGTGCAATAAATCTACAATTTAGGTTATTAGTAATCCATCAGCACAACTGCTCACAGTACAGTAACTGCAGAACCAGTCTCAAATAATAAATACAAAGATATGGTAAAAACAGAAAACTGCCAACACCATCCCTTTACCTCCAAAGGAAGGAGGGATGCACATCTGAAAGGATTCCCTGACAAACCAGCAAAACATCTGCACAGAGATAAAATACTCCAAGAAGAACCAAACCAGGATTTACATTTATGACTGCAAGAACCGAACTTGTTTGCTATAAAAATAGTTAACCAAAGTTCAGACCATACAAGGAAAACACTTCAGTTTAAATAAAACAGAGCAGTTCTGTGATGAGATGTCAGCTGAGAGCCCACATATTTTTACACAAGTTCTTTATCTGTGTGGACAACTGAGTCTGAAGTAACACAAATGTTGCTTTGGTGATTATTTCCTTTTTGGAGAGGGATGTTGCAAGCAGTCTGTTTTCTGTCATAATCAAACTAAAAGGAATTCTTGAGTCAAAAAAGCTCCCTGGGAGCCAGACACTTTGTTCTGGCTAAGATTCCTGTGATGATTCCAGGATTCCATGCTCCTGTGGCCATGCCTGTCCAATCTTACAAACATATGTATATGTTATGTAGGCGTATCATAAAAAGATACTCAAACCTGTTGCCCTCCAAACACATTGTCATGCAAAGCTTTGCAAAACATGTCTACACACATTGTGGAAGATCCAAGCCTGAATAACACAAAAATCATTCTACTCTCAGGGAGAAACCTATTCTAGATTAATTCATGGTGAAACGTTAAAAAACACATTAATGCAAACCCACAGTAGTATTTCAGTCAGTGAGAGCAACTTTCAGCAGGACAGGAATAAATATATAGAGGGGGGGGAAAAACCCTCTTTATGCAGTTCCAAACTCACCCACGTTTGGTGGCTTCCCGTAGTTCACGGGGAGTTCTGGGGGTCGGCCCCTGTGCAGAGCTGCAAAGGCAGAGCCTTTCCATAGCGTGTGTCTGAAGTCTGCAGCACAAAGAGAACAGAAATCATCAGTAAATTGAATAATCAGGAGATCGAGCACCGCTCCCAGCACCTAGAATGAGATCTGCCTTGTTAAACAGTTTGCCAGGGATCTATCACTTAAAGCTACTCTGATTTCCAGTTCGTAGGCAATATCACTGTAAATGGTTTCAACTTCTTTTTGGTTCATTTGGGTGACCAGTGAGTCTAAACTGATGGAATGAAAAAGAATTTTAAAAGTGAGTGCACTTTGTATTGAGGCAGGACTGAGCTTTGCCATGTTTTCAGTCCTGCAATCCCAACTCTGAAAGCCCCTCTGCTTAGGAACTGCATATTTGAGAATGCACACACACACACATTTGCTCCCTGAAGTGGAGAAGTGATTTTTTTTCCAATAAATCTGTTTTCCTGCAATTGGTGGCAACATGCCCTCCTTTCAGACTGTCCTCTGCACCCCAACCCCCCAAAAAATCATTGTTTTAAAGTGAAAACTGCTTTCTTTAAAGACTCTCCAGCTCTCCACTGCCAACTGGCCTCGGAGAGCCTCCTCTCTAGAACAATAGTGATTTTTCTGAGTGCCTCAGAAATTAGACCTGGATTTCTTCCATTTCTGGCCATCTGGAAGGAGAGAAATGAGCTTCCACAGTGAGTAAGTAGAGAAGCAGAAGGACAGTGCCACAGGTTGGTGGGTCTGTGTAGCACCATGTACATCTCTGAACATCAAGTGCATGAGCTCAGGGGACTCAGAGACCCCTGAGAGCACCTTCTGATTAAACCCCAAACTGCAGCCCAGAGTATTAAATGATACTCATTAAAAACAGCACTCAAGGCTTCCCAAAATAGATCAGCCCACCTCAGTTGTTCTGTCTCCCTGCATAAAAATGTTTATTTTCTCTCCACATTTTGCTGCTGTGTGTTGCAAACTGAGTGTGAAATGAAGAGATGTTTTTCCGCAAACCTGAAAATCTCCACCCAATTACATCAAAGCACAGGCAAAACAAGACTCAGTCCCAAAACTCAGGGTGTTTGCAAACAGCACAGCCCTCCAGGAGACATCCAATGGACCAGCAGAATGCCACAGTCCTTGTTAGCATCAGTGTGACTTCACAGGATTCAGGGAATTAAGCGCTCAATGCCACCAAAACAGGAAGGTCCTGCTGTCCCATCCCTCCTCCTCTGCCAGGATGATGCTCCTGTGTCACCTCCAGCCCTCTTGAGCCTTTTCCACCAACTCATTTAATTCACTACAACAAATTTTGCAACATTTCAGCTCTCTGAATCAGCACATCACAGGATCAAGGAAGTTCTAGCTCCTCCAGGGAGGAAGTGTCAGGGGCATGGAGTGAGGAGGGAAGGGAGGAATCACTCTCCAATAGCAGATGGCTCTCAGATCTGTTTAGTTTTAACACAAAACCACTCTCAGGATCATTCTCTCAAGCAGAGCAGTTTTTCAAAGGGAACAGGACTGTTCATGAAAGGATGGGGGGTTTTCAAATTAACTTGAAGCAAGGACAAGCAGGAATTGTCACTGAAGTATCAGCCTCACCTTCTTCTACGCCCTAAATGCTGCCCCAAATCCCACCTTGTTCTGTGTCTGCACAGCCAGGGAATCAAATTATGGAAAAAATAAGGCTCAAAAATTGCCCAGCAAAACACATCAACTGCTGGGTGATTTTAGACATAGGTGTGTGCAAATGGCATTTTTTGGACAGATCAAACCCCAAAATCCAGTTCACATCATTTACACAACCACCAGCCCAACACACTGGGGAGAGGTGGCAGAGAAAGCAAGTAACAAGATCAGGCAAAAATTGCTTAAAATGGCACTTGCAGCCACAGAAAATATATCCAACAGGGCCAGCAACAACTGCATTTCAGCAACAAGAAAGCTGGCAAGCACAGGAGACAAAGCAGGGCTCATCAAACACACAGACAGCACAACATGAACAGAAGCAAAAGGGTTTTGATCATTCAAATGGGATTCAAGCACAAATAAATGGAGATTCTTACCTTTTGCTGCCCTCAGGAGAGACTGGCGCCCGACACCCAGCAAAGTCTGCACCCCTAAAACACTCTGGGGGATTTCCTTGTCTAAGAGGGGTCCAAGCCTCTCACAGATCCTAAGAAGATAATCCGGAGGGATGTGTGCATTGACAGCCACCTAAACACACGAACAACGCAGACAGTGGAAAACTGGTTTATTCTTGCTTCTCCTGGTATTTCTTTGTTTCATATTCAAGCATAAGTCAAAATCAAGTCTAAAAACCCCTTCAAAATCAATTATATCAAATGTTAAAGTGATGTGGAGTGTTGAAAAGGTCAGACCAGAAACTCCAGGTTCTAGCAGCTTAATTGTAATTTAGGATATCCCTTATTAACAAAGAAAGATCCCTGAAACTCAAGAGGTCCCAGTGCAGTGCTCCACTCAAACAACTTTTTTTTTAAGCTTTTCTTACACCCCAGTTCATTCTTTTCCCATTTCTTGCTTAGATGAAACACCCTTACACTGACTTTATGTATGAAGCACATGTGCTAAAACCTAAAAACCTTAAATCTTACCCTAAAAACCCTAAACATCACCCTAAAAGCAACACCCAGTCTCCAGCTCCTGGAAATAGGTACGCTTAAGACCTACATGTGTAGGCTCCAAATTTGTCACATTGAGAAAACATTCTTGGTTTTTTCCTTTGTTTTCTACTGAGACACAATAAAAAAATCCAATATTTTTTATTAAATATTAAAAACCAAACAAAAAAAAACAAACCAAAAAACAAACAAAAAAAAATTAAAAAAAGGTTTTCCAACAGTGTTATCCAGAATGTCCTACACTTGTCTGACTTTCATATTTACTAACTGGCAGGAAAAACTCCCCATCAGGGCTCATTTAGCTGCTTCAACACACCACACACAGGTAAATCCACCTTCTTTTATGGATCAACAGCATCCTGCCTTCCCAGATCCCAAGGATATGCCCAGTTCCCATCCCACACACCAGAGGGTGCGGCAGGAATCAGGAAGGAGGAAAAGGTGTGTAGTTCACTCAGCCCTGCTGCCAAAACATTGTTCACTCAACTGTGTCATCAAACAGCTTATTAGCACATGGCATTGGGAATTTTTTCATTCCAACTGGGCAACAGCAGTGGAGCTACAGGACACAACATGGCCAGGCAGGGAGTGGATAATGCCACCACCTGCACCATGAGCAGGGTCAACACCATCCCATAAATCAGATTTTAACCAAAAAGAAGAAAGGGACTTTTTTCTAATAATATATACAAATTATCATTTAACTAAGACCAACTGAAAACTCTTCCAATGTGAGTGAAACTCTTTGAGAAAAATCAGGCTTCTCCCTCCACACATCCTTCAGTGACTGCAGGTTAAAGCATCATCCCTGGCCTTTCCATGAAAACAGAAGGATCATCCTTGTGCAGGGAAGAGAAACCTGATGGCTGCATTGATATGTTCCCATTCCATGACTTTTTATCCTGTGAGTGTCAAGGAATGACCCTGTGAATGCTCTCCTGCTCTGACAGGTTCCTCCCGCCATTGTAACTTCTTCTTCCCCAAAGTGGAGTTCCAAAATTATATTGGCATTATCCTAAACTTTGGTATTTGTCTCTTCTTCTTCATTTCTGAAATACTGTAAATGTGTTAGTGCTACAAAATATTTTATTACCCTCCACCAGCCTCCCAACAGAGTGTAGGGGATCTGAAAGGGTCTGGAACAAGGGAAGTTCTAAAGAGAAAACAAAACTGAGTAACATCTGAGTATGAAATATTTATTTACATCTCTGCTAACCAGTAACAACCTTCTCAGTCACCAGCTGCCAAAATACAGCAATATATCAAAACAAACCAAAAAAGATTAAAAGGAGTAACCAGCCCAGAAGTGTGAAATTTTACTTCTAGGGTAAAAAATAAACCAAATCATACCACTGTCTCTGGAAATACAACATTTCACATAACATTCCAACCCATTCTCCCAGTGTAACAGGGCAAACACTCCTCTTTTCACCCCAGAGCTGGTCTGGGAGTATCACCAACATTCCATGGCAAGACAAGCAAATATCCCACTGCAGAGACAGAGCACAAGTTACTCCACAAGCAGGTCCTGACTAACTCCAAAATGGAAAAGGACTTTGTTGTTTAAGGATGAAGCCACAGTTTCATAGGGAAGAGCAAAGAGGGAACACGGACACTGGGGCTGGGACAATGTTCCCAGAGGAGGGATGGCTGGAACAGCCTCATGGAGCACAACAGGGCAGTTGTCTGCACATGCCTGGTGGGAATTTCCCTGGGATATCCAGAGGTTGAGCAGCTCAGGATACCAGACCTCTGCTTGATCACTGCCCAGAGCAGAAAGGCTGGCAAATCCACCAGGAACCCCAGTTAAACAGGGACACATGAGCTCCTGAAGCTTCTACATTTTAGCATTCTACATTTATTGGACTGTAAACTTTCCTTTGGAATATTTAATGTGGAGCACATTGCCCAGACCAGGCATGTGCCACAGTGACCATTCCCTCTCCTCTGGATTTGCAATCCAAATCATGCCACACCACAGAAAAGGCTCTATGACACTTCTTTCCCAGCACAATTCCATGTTTCCATAGGCCACAACAGCCCAAATGAGTGGCCCTTAATCTGAATATTATTACTGTTGTTACTACCAAAAAGCTCCAAAGGCAGGCAGCAAAACCAGCAAATTCTCCTGGAGATTTTTTTCCATAATAACTTCCAGATAAAATGCTTTAAATCACAGCCCAGAGCTAAACAAGCAATTCAGTTTTCAGGTTTCCAAAAGAACTTGAAACAAAAATCCTTCCTTTCACCTCTGTGTGAGAAGCTGCAAATGGATTTTAAGTACTTTTCTAAAACACGAAGCTGCAAACATCCAGCTGAGAAAACCAGTCTGCCAGATCAGATTTCCCTTAAAAGAAGGATGGAAAAATCAAAGGTATAACCACATCTCTTAGTGGGTGCTTGTCCAAACCCTACATGGCAAAATTAGACAACAGCAAGGATATTATCAGCTCCTCAAATATCTTAGAAAATAATTTTAGAATGTATGAAAATATTTTAGAAGATGATTAGAAAATTGGAAAAAAATTAGAGATGAGTAATACAGGACCAAACCTTGCATGTTAAAATAATGCAGAAGAGCTGAAAATGTGCTAAGTGAGAACAAATGCTGTACCTTGGGATAAGTTATAAAGACAAAATGTTTTGTTGCCTGAAGATGTGAAAAACCCTATAAAAGTTAAAATGTGAGAGCACAAGAATGCCACAGTACCATGGAAGAGTTCACTGACACAGCAACCACACACTTATAACGGATCTAAAAGATGAAGAATTGTGTAAAGTGAATCCATTCTTTATTAAAAAACTCCCTTTTTTAAAAAAGTCTCCCAGTCCTGACTGCTTGAGTCAGGCTGCAGAGAAGTTGCTACTGTGATAAGCAGAGGAAAAGAACTGTAAGTGAAGTCATGTCAGGGCTGGGAGAAATTCAACCCCCAAACCTGTTCATGCTCCTGTGGTTGGAAGCACCAAAGTGCCACCTCAGAGACCATGAGCAAGGTGTCCTGTGATTCCCGTTTGAACACCCCTCTCGGGCACAGGGTGGGATTTTGGGGTGTCCTGTGCAGGGTCAGGAGTTCGACTTGACCATCCCTGTGGGTCCCTTCCAACTCGGGATATTCCATGACTATGATTCTGTGACTGCTGACAATTTCTCCTCAAAGGAAGGTTTCAACAAAGAAGACTTTTTGTGATGTGATGACTGCTTAGGATGTGTGTCTTCCCGGAAGTGGGAAGCAGGGAGCTCAGAACCATCTCTTTTGGGAAGCCCAGTGAAACATCTCTTCCCAGCACAGATCTGAGGCAGGAGGTGCAGACTGAAGGGAGGCAGCAACGTGGCCCTTCAGAGGCTCCTCCACCCCATCCCACATTTCAATCCTCCAGGTAGTCCTACAACATTTCCCTCATTTGGAAAATAACCATCAATTAAGAATCAATTGCCAACTGTATCCAAAAGCAGAGGAGGAGGCCGAGAGGCCCAGGGCAGCTGAGCAAGCAGGAAATTACTCATGACTTCAAACATGGAATCTCAGCAGAAGGAATCCCAGACACTGGACCTGCACAAGATGCCAACAATATGCAAATAGTTTTGGATTGAAAAAGCCTTTACCCACTTGATTCCCCAGAGAGAACAGGTTGGAACGACCACGTTACCACATGACATTTTCCTGAGGTGACAAAACCGTAACATCTCTGCTCTGCTAATGCTGGGATTGGCAGGATCTATAAATACCAGCACCTCGGACTCAGGGTTAGTTTTAAATCAATGCAGATGGGCAAGGCAGCAACTCAGAGCCAAATCCCATAAGCTGTTCCATACCGGCACAGCCGTTCACGGATGCAAATTCCCCACTGTCCAACAGCTGATTTTCTGGTTTGCCTGAAATTACACATATTTCAGCACAAAGACCAAAACAGGCTGAGCCAGAAGACACAGCCCATCAGAAAGTTCTTAAAACCAGAGCAGAGCCAGTCACCTTTATCAGGAATAAACAAAGATAATGTGGAACAGCAGGTCACTGGAGACTGCACTGATAATCGGAGTCGTTCAGCCTGACTCATCTGTACAGCAGCTGAGTCCTCACCGAGGGCTGCTGCTCATTTAAAATCACAGCACTAATTACCTGCAAGTTGGACACACTTCAGGCCTTCTAAGGCCAGGATGGGTGGGGCTGGAGCAACCTGGTCTGCTGGAAGGTGCTCCCTGCCCATGCCAGGGGTGGAACGAGATGGGCCATAAAGGTGCCTTCCAACCCAAACCAGTCTGGGATTCCATGATTCTGCAACCCTCCCCTTTACAAACACATCTCATGTCTCAAGACCACCAGCAGCCAAAACCAGAGTAAAACCACTCTGGAGCACACCTGGATGATTCAGCTGGAGGAGACTGAGGGGAGACTCATCAGGGTCTGCAGCTCCTGCAGAGGGACAGCTCCGATCTCTGCTCTATGTGACAGTGACAGGACCTGAGGGAGCGGCTGGAGCTGGGTCAGGGGAGGATTAGGTTGGATCTCAGGAAAAGATTCTTTCCTCAGAGGGTGGTTGGCACTGAACAGGCTCCCCAGGGCAGGGGCACAGCCCCAAGGCTGCCAGAGCTCCAGGAGGGTTTGGACAACGCTCTCAGGACAGGGGTGGGATTGTTGGGGGGTCTGTGCAGGGCCAGGGGTTGGATGGATGATGCTGGTGGGTCCCTTCCAGCTCAGGAGATTCTGTGATTACCTAAACAGGCAGCCACATATTGCACACAGAAAGTGCTCCAATGTGGAAATGAGCAGGAAAGACAAAAGCAACACAAATGAACATGAACTTGTATCCTCTGCGTGGTTTTGCTCACTAAGTACAATTCTTATTAGTGTGTCTTAAATTCTTCTTCTGTCTTGTGGTACCTGACATTTAAAGTAAACTATGAACTTTAAAGAAAAAGGAAACAAAGAAATCTCAGAAAGAGTTTTCAGACCCTGACTAAAAACTCGGGTGAAGTGGGAGTAAACATTCCTGAGATAAAAACCACGCAGCAGCCACTGGGTTGTTACATCCTTATCATTTCCAAAAGCCCAGGAGCAGTAACAACATGCTCAATGGCCACGATTGGAATATTTTCTGAAAAACACCACTGCTGACCTGAACAGCCACACTGAGAACGCAAAACAAACCTGAAACAGCAGAACCAGAAATACTCTGTAGGAATACTGAGCAAACAAACAAACAAATCAGACTTGTCCGGGTTGTAAACTCTCATCACTTCAATTACCTCAGGCCTGCCTGACCAGAGGAGTTGCAACACTCAGCTGGGATTATAAATAATTTGGGTTTTCTGTCTGTAAGGGTTCAAAAAGGAGAACTAGGTAGGAAAAAACCTTTAGCACCGATTGCTGGCAACTAAAATTTAATTTTGGTTCATTACGCGCCTGAGATAATTAAAATGAAGGTCGGAGAGATCTGTGTCCTTCACAACCCTGGCTCTGTCCCGAACATGGCATTCAGACATCCAGCCAGCCCTGAAGTCGAGGAGTTCGGGTTAATAAACAATCATATGCAACCAAAGGTCCAAATTCCAAACACATCAGACCCTAAGCACAGAGAGGGGGAAAAGCCTTCCTTCAATATCCTCAACTCTCTGCGGATTAACAGAGAGAAGCTCAGCTCATCCCACCTGGCATCAACCTGTCTCACTCTAATGATTCATTTATAATCATGTTCCCTCCTGTAAATCATGAGAAACAGTTAAATAATGCTAGAGAAAAAGGCAAACTAAAAGCATTGGTTAATGTTGGTTAGTTTAAGACAGAGGAAAAAATCTTAGGACTTAATTTTGATAATTTTATACGGAAATAAGCAATTTTCCATTAACTCCAAAACTCAATCCTAAATGGTTTGTCTCCTATTTCTGAAATTTTAAAGAAAACTAATTTTTCAACATGTAACACACACCAAAAAAAAAAGCTTTAAGGTTTTAAAGCTTTTCTATCTATGCCACATAGACTGAAAGAAAAAAATGTATATGTTAAAAATGTACATGATTAGGCAAAACCAGTATGTCTGACACCAGACTTTACACTGGCACAGCCAATATTCCTCTTGGATCCTGGGTGCAGTCACAGGCTAAACCTGAGACAGCCCATAGCTAGATTTCAGATTCTCTGGGAAGAGAGAATCAGAATTTATTGAATGCAGTACTTACTCTATGTCTGCTCACTCAATTTACAGTCCCAGAATTATCCACCAGAGGTGTGATGAAGCACAACTTCCCTGGAATTCTGAACTGGAAAGGGAAAGGCAGCGGATCCAAATGTAGACACAAGGAGCTCTCCTGTCTGCATCTGAGCTCCTACAACGTTGCTAAAGTGGGAAACTACGTCTTGAGCAAGGTACAGAGGGGTTTGAGCAACAGCCATGAGCAAATCCCACATGCCCACTGCTCCGTGGGAGAGGCCGGAGCGCGCTTCCCATTCCTTCCCGGTGAGGTGACAGCGCTGATCACAGGTACCAGTGCTGTAAGAGCTACCGGGAAGTTCACAACATTCCAACTGCAAAGCGCCGCACGGCATCATCCAGAGCTCCCAGAAACGACCGCAAGGCCGTTCGGACCCTTTGGAAAACCACTGGAACGATTCGGGTTTGTCACTTCCACGATGACACATCCCGGGGGGGCGAAGGGACATGGGCCACCCCCGGCCCTGCCGAGGGGCCTGACCTTCCTCAATGACACACATCCGTAGGTTTACATCTCAGCAAAACCCGCCGCTCCGTTTATTTCACCGGCATTTACCAACCAGAGCACCCCCATCCCGGAACCCCCCGTTCCCCGCCTCACAGCAGGCCCGACCGCCGCGCTGAGGGGCGGCTTTGGCGCAGGCCGCCGCAGGCCGGGAATCCCTGACCCAGCCCGGCGGCACGTCCGGCACGTCCCCCCCCGGGGCAGCGGGGCCCGGGCGGGGCCGAGCGCGGAGCGGGGCA
>VYXB01001579.1:907712-932389 GCA_013397135.1 Pachyramphus minor | reverse complement strand
CGCCCGCCGACGGGGGGCGCGCGCGGCTCCGCCGGGCGGGACGGGCGGGCAGGAAGGGCGGTGCCGGCACCGGGCGGGAGCCGCTTCCGGGCCCGGAGGGACGAGGAGGAGGAGGAGGAAGAAGAAGAAGTGGAGGGGTCCGGTCCTGCGCCCGCCCCGCCGGGCTGGGCCCGGGTGCTCTGAGCGCCGGCGCGGGGGAAGCGCTGAGCTGCGATGTGCCTGAGGGGGGCACAGCCGCCGTTATGGGGGGAGCGCTCGCGGACTCGGCCCTCGCGGCCTTCAGGCCTCAGCACTCCCGGCCTCGGGGCTCCCGGCCCTCACAGCCCCAGCCCTTCCAGCCCTCACGGCTCAAGCCTTCAGGGCCTCGGCGCTTACCGCCCTCACCACCTAAGGGCTCCCGGCACGGGCCCTCAGGGCCATTCTAGGCCTCCCGGTCTCAGCCCTGCAGCCCCTCCCGGCCTCAGATCTCCCAGTCCCTGTGCTCTCAGCCTTCCCGGCCTTCCCAGCCCTGCTGCTCCCCAGCTCAGATTTCCAGGGCCTCAGTGCGACCTCCTGCCCACCAGCGCCTGGGAAATGGAGCCCCACCGCGGTCCCAAAACCGAGCAGTTTTATTTAAATGAGAACGCAGGGATTCAGGAATCTGATACATCGTGTCATGGGTAGGGGCACGGAGCCCGTGTGCTGTGGAGGGGACACAATGCACGAGTGACAGCCCTGACTGGCTCCTGGTAAACAAGGGCTGGATGTAAGGAAAGGTCTCAGGTTTATGTGGCTTTAGGAGCCTGATTAAAAGTGTTTGCACCCAGTGACCAGGAAATGATAATACGATGGATACAGCACCTGTACTCCCCAAGGAACAAAGAGTTCGGTGTCAGTGTAGAGAGTTTTGATGGAAATAAACATTTTCATAAATATTTATGGGAAGTGTCCTGTCAGAACTCAAGAATTCAGTGTCACTTCAGCAGTAAGTTGCTAAAACATGAAGTTGAATTGACAGCATTCCTCGGTGTAAAGTTGTGTTTTGTCACCACAAGTACCTGGCATTTGGTGTTGGGACTCCAGAGCCTTGGCAGTCCAACAACCACTGTCATCATAAGGAATAACAAATGACAATCACTCTCATTCCTGGAATACCAGGAGCTGAATCACTGTGGATCGATGCCGTGGAAACATTAGGAATAAATCCAGTTTGAGCTTATATTTACAGCAGCTGTTCAGGACTGGGCCTGCTGTGAAGTGCTGGCTCAGAGTTCCCTGCTGCGCAGTCCTTCCTGCTGGCAGTTCCTTGGGATGCTTCCAGGCACCCAACCAGTCTCTGGAGAAGGATTTGGGGATTTGACATTGAGCTGCTCCACATAATTCACCTACACTCACCTGCTCCTCATCCATTTTTGTTTTGTGCCAGGAGTTTGGAATAACTGGGTGGTGTGTAGGTTCCATTTCTTCGTCATCCTCCAAAGTTCTTGAGCTGCCAGTGACAGTTCATAAAATCATGGAATGGTTTGGGATTAAACAGTCCCACCCTCTGCCATGGACAGGGAAACCTTCCACTAGCCCAGTTTGCTCCAAGCCCCATCCAGCCTGGCCTTGGACACTTCCAGAGATTCAGGGGCAGCCACAGCTTCTCTGGGCAACCTGTGCCAGGGCCTCCCTACCCTCACAGCCAAGAATTCCTTCCCAATGTCCCATCTAAATTTACCTTCCAGCTTAAAGCCATTCCCCTTGTCCTGCCACTCCAAACCCTTATAAAAGCTCTTTCTCCACCTTTCTTGCAAGCTCCAAAAAATTACTCTTGGAGTTTCTCTGGGCACGTTCATTGCTCAGCTCATCAGTAGCAGACACGAGGTGCCACCTCAGCAGCTGCAAGTTCCAGTGGCTTCCCAATAGTGACAGCACTCCCACCTTCCCAGCAGGACCCCAGAGCTGCAGCACGGAGCTGCCTTGGGAGACAGGCAGTGTGAAACTGCAGCTTCCAGAATAAATCCCAGCCAGGAAAAGCACACACCGATCCCACTCTGGGGAGGTAATGCTTCTTCCTCCTGCCTTCAGAGCTCATCTTTTTATGCATGATGGGAAGGCACAGGAAAAAACAGGGATGAAGTCCACCTTCCTGAGCTTAATAAAATTCCACGTCAGGGGAAAAAAAAGCACCACAAATATTGCACAGCACCGTGTCCTGGCACATCCTGGTGCTAACATTCCCTAATACATCCCTGCTCAGGTGACACCCCACCTGCAGTGCTGCCTCCAGCTCTGGGGTCCTTGTCTTCCAGCATAAGAAGGACGAGGTGTCCAGAGGAGGCACCAAGATGATCAGGGGCCTGGAGCACCTGTGCTATGAGGAAAGGCTGGAAGATTTGGGATTGTTCAGCCTGGGGAAGGGAAGGCTCCAGGGAGACCTAATTGTGGCCTTCCAGTACATGAAGGGAGCCTACAGGAAAGGTGGAGTGGGAATATTTACAACGTCCTGGAGTGACCGACAAGGGGGAATGGCTTTAAACTGCCAGCGGGCAGGGTTAGGTGGGATATTGGGAAGAAATTCTTCCCTGTGAGGGTGGGGAGGCCCTGGCACAGGTTTCCCAGAAAAGCTGTGGCTGCCCCATCCCTGGAAATGTCCAAGGCCAGGTTGGACAGGGCTTGGAGCAACCTGGGCTAGTGGAAGATGTCCCTGCCCATGGCAGGGATGGGAGTGGCTGAGCGTTAAGGCTCCTTCCAACCCCAATCATTCTGTGATTCCATAATTCTGTATTTCTTTAGGAATGTGGCATGTTTCCTTGGCACCTTTCAGTGCCTGAGTCTCTCCACTCATGATTTGCTTTTATGTGAGCGTGGGGGTGCCACAGGTGATGCTGCAGCACAGCCAGGCAGGATTGTTCCCTTAGGGCCCATCAGGGGCCGATGGGGATTTTAAGCAGTAACTAAGACAGGCTCTCAAAAGCCTGGGATAGAAAATGCTCCCAGCATAAGCTCATCCATGCTTTGCTTGTGTCTTTCCCGCAGCATTCCAGCTGGAAGCCTGGCCACATGCTCTTTGCTTAATGCCCATAAATCCACAGCTGTGCTCCGCGTTGCTCCTCATCGCAGCTCGGGTGGATTCGTGGATCAGGAGGAGAGGAGAGTGTTAGGAATGCCCCAGGTGTGTCCTGTGTGTGCTGCAGGTACCTGCACTGGGGGCAGGCACAACCAGCAGTCCTCCTTCCCAAACAGCCCTTGTGGATCTTCCCTCGGCCCTGCTGGCACGGCCGTGGCTGTCCCGTGCTCTGCAGTCACTCCCGAGCATCTTCCCAACATTCCCAGCTCTCTGGCAGCACAGCTTCCTCCCCTGGCCGTTCTCCCAGTTGCTTTATTACTCCCTAAGCGTGCCACAAGCTCTGTGGTCGATACCTCTTCCCACCCGTCCCGGGTTTTCCCCGGCAGGAGTCCTGTCTGCTGAGTAATGCCCGTGCTGTCATTCCCCGGGAGCTCCATTTCCCCGGCACAGGCGGATCTTGCATCTCTGTGACTCATCTCTTTCCGGATCCTCTGCATCCAAGCAGCAGCATGCTGGGGATGATAGTAAATCTCGGAGTGAAGGCAGGATTTTATGGATGTGCTGATTCATCTTTCCTCGGAGCAGAGCTCTGTTATGTAAATGCCAACAGCAGCCGTGGCAGAGGGGAGGGAGAACGGATTAATGAGCCACAGAAGGATTCGGGAGCAGAGATGCTTTAAGGATTGGAACAGTTTCCTTCTATACTGTTCTTTGAATAAATAGAAATTGAAGTTTTAAGGGATTTTAGGAGTAGGAAGTAACACTCAAATACTCATCACTTCACCCCATTTGGTGTTGTAGGCAGATTTAGTCCGAGTTGTCGTTGAGAGGAAAGACAATCCCCTGTTTAATTTGATTATGAAATTAAATTAACTTCCCCACAGTCAGCTTGGAACACCAGGTATTTTATTTATGATTTAGTGTCCTGATCAGTCAAATCCTCTGCTTTAACAGTGGAAACATGACTGTGATTTGTCACAGCCAGCAATGTATGTTTACAAATAAAAACCTCCCAAAGTCTAGAGTGGAATTGTGCAGGTGTGGTGGGTTGTACCTGGATTGTACCTTTACAATAAATGTAGCTGGGGATGCACATGGCTGAATCCAGCTGGATTTAAACACTGGAACAAATTCAGCATTTTTCACCTGTTTGTTGTGGTTTTTTTGAGTATTTTCTATGGACATTTTATAGAATATCCTGAGTTGGAAGGGACCCACAAGGATTTCTATCCTGCTCATCTCAGGCCTTTCATGTGGAGCTAAATGGTAAACAAGGATAGTAATTAAATTCAATCCAAAGTTTTATTTAGCTGATAAAAAACCCCAAGGGCAGTTTAGAAGAAATTTAGGAGTTAGTGCCTTGTGCTGCACAATTGTGAGCAAATAAGGACATTGAAAAGTCATTACTTTAGGATCTCTAAATACACCAAACTCGGATTTTGGTATCATAGTTATTTATTCTAATAAATATATGAGGTGCAAAATAATTAGCACTAATTACAGTTGCTGGAGTGCAGGGCTTCTGTGTGCAAACCCACATCCTGTTTTGCAGGACAAAAATCCAAATTTCTGCTTCTTCCTGGGGGTCTTCTCCCTCAGCAAGAGCTGTAAATAATAACTAAATAGCTGTTGGATATTATACAAGATGTGCTCTAGGTTTTTTGCTGCTTTTAATAATTTAGTATTTCATTTCCCTGCTGCATCATTCCAATCATTCCTCTAGATGGTGCCCGATATCCAAGAGTTGGGTGTAACATTATCCTGCAGGAACGGCGATGGAGGAACAGCCAGGACGCCGCTCGCCTTTGTTTCGGAATTCTGTCACATAGTAGTTCATCTCCTTGATAAATAACTTGTTCTGCGTGATGTAAATACGATGTTTCCTCCTTTTGAGAGTCCTCAAATCCACTCACCAGAGCCCGAATTCCACGTGCCTGCAGCAGTGTCCTCCCGTGCTCCGTGGACGGATCCATATCTCATATTCCTTATGGCAGCCATTAGTGGGAGCTGGGAGCAGCTGGATGGGCTGTACAGCCCTGCTGCAACGAGGGGGGGCTTAACCTGCCTGCTTTGCAAAGAAATTGAATTTCTGACTGTTATTTAAACATTTTCCTTGTCTCTGTTTTACACAGAAATGCACAGTTTCAGCTATGGATGAAATATCCGGGAAAAGGGGCGGCTCTGTGTTGTCCCTGTGTGCTCAGGGCTCTGCCAGCAGAAGGATCAGGGGAATAAAGTCATTGTCAGGTCCATCCTCAGCATCTCAGAATTCTGACTTTGGCCCTCAAAAGTGCCTGGAACCCCTCAGGTTTTACAGCAGGAAAATTACTCCTGGTTGTAATTGATAAGGTTTGTTTTGTTCTTGTTGGTGTTGCTATTGCAGTCAGCACATCCCTGTCTAAGGAATTCTGACCCCTGTCCCCAGGAGGCTCTGGCTGGGATCAAGCTCCCTGTTCCCAACCTTTTCCAGCTTCTCCCGAGGTGCCCATGGCAGCTGCCAGGCCAGGGGTCCCCTGCACAGGGGTCTGGTCCCAAAAATACCACGTGGTACCTCCTGCTGGGCTGACTCAGCAACTTCTAGTCATGGTAGATATTTGAAAATAAGCCTTTCATGTTTGGTTGGTGATTTCTGTCAGTTTTAGAGCCAAATCCTGCATCTTTGACTTCTGGAAGTGTGAGCACACAGTGCCCGACTGCAACTGGGAATTCATCACCTCTCTTCCTGAACATGCAAATTTTACTGCAGCTCCCCCAGCCAAGTATATAATTCTAATAAAATTACATCCCTGTGCATCCCATACCCTTTCTTCATTAAGTTTTGAGGATTTTTATGTTTTAATTATATTTTTCATTTTACAAATACATTAAAAACATGGGGAAGGGGACACACCAGTGTTAGTTAAAATTGCTGCTTTTATTGAAATAAAAAGTTTTTAAAAAGCATGATGTATTTTTTATATTTATTAATATCCCTAACATGCAGACATTGTAAATAAGCTCATTAATACTCTTTAAATATAGTCTCATAAAACTAAATATCAGTTAAGGCATGAGGTGATAGATTAGAAAGCTGTGCTGAGTTTTTCCCAAAAGGAATGTGAGTTTATGATGATCTTTCTAAGTCACAAATCCTGGAATCCCAGGATGGGATTTTGGGACATTTCTCAAAGTGCTGTCCCATACAGGAATTTTCTTCCCTTTATTTTTATATATTCAGTTTAAAGCCACTTTTAGCAATTCTAGTTTGAGGTGATTTCTCTCTCTGATCCCTCATTAAGAAAGGCTTTAATGTGGAAGCCTCCATAAATTCTTCTGTGGTAAAGAGACCCCCCCATTTTTCATTTAGTTCTTGCACTTCCATCATTTACTAGACAGACACATTCCCCTGTGGCCTTCCAGCTTTGTATCTCTGGGAAAAGTCTTTCCCCTGATATCCTGAGTTTTCAGATTTCAGAATCTCTTTTTTATTTTTGGCCTTAAATTGTTGGGGTTTGAGTCACAACCTGCTAGAATATGTTTTCTGTCGTCTCCATTTGGAGAGGACTTGAACTCTTAGAAGGCCCTTTAAAGCTTTTTCTGATAGAAGGACTAATTTAATTGAACCTCTGGTGAAGTGGTTTCCAACACCTGCAAGTTCTTGCCTTGCTGGCTGTTCCCTTTCATTTCTTTTGCACCAATAAAAGAGCTTTTATTTAGAGTTTGGAAGTCCCCAAGTTCTGTGGGTTTAGTTTCCAATGGAACCTGCGAGGCCGTAGGTGGGAGATGAAGCTCATGGTGGCCATAAAATCAGAATTGTGCCATTGGTCCTTATTTCCCTGAGGTGTTTCATTGTTATCCCTGGGTTAGAATAAGTGTGGAATGTGATTGCACAGAGTGGAGGGGTGGAAAGAGGCAGCTCTTGATATTCTCCACACTGTCCTTGGAGTCTTAAGGGTCCTGCCATTTCCTGTTGAGGATTCTCTTCTCTCCATGTGTTTCCTGCTGTCTCTCTGGACACCTTTCTCTCCCCTGTTCCCGTGGCCATCAGTAGGTCTCAGTGTCTTCAAATATTTCCCTTTCTTTGCTCCTTCCTCCTGTTTGGTGACTGAATTGGTTACAGGTGACACCTTTCAGACCTTGAACTTCCTTCCAAACCCTCCTTCCCATCTTGACTTTGCTGCTGCCTGTGGGCTATTCCAGCCCCCCATTCCCTTGGATTTGGATTTTTTTATCCTTGCTGACTCCTGAGATGCTTCTGGAATGACTGAGGAACATTTCCACAGGAGATACAGTGCACCCTGAAATAGGGCCTGGAAAAATCCCATTGGGAGCAATGCTGACCTCTTGGCACAGGTTTTTATCACTGCTGGCTGAATGCACCATGTTCAGACATTGGAGAAATCCTGGGAGCTGAGCACCAGCCAAGGAATTTCAGGAGAGCAGAGGTTCGTGAGGTGCTTTGATACTCTTTTAACACTCGTTTTGTCTTTCATGAGCATATGGAAAGCAAGCCAGGCTGCAGCACTCCCTTCCTGTCAGGAGCAGGAAGCAGAAGGACAAAAACTCTTGCTGGAACATCCCTCCTGCAGCACTTCCATCCCTCCCACCCCAGGGAGGTTGGGGTGAGCCATGCCCACGTTTGGGGGGATCCATCCCAGGAGGATCCTGCTGTCCCCGAGCTGGGGACTCTGCTTTGTTCCCTCAGCTCCAGCCGCCCCCTCAGCCAAAAATACATTTTCCCCAACAGCAAAAGTCTCCTGCTCCTGTTTAACATTATTTTGGCCGTTTCCAGCCAGACTCTGAGCTCCCTCATCCAGGAATCCGCGTGGCAGCGCCGAGCTCCAGCCCCATCTGGGTGACAGAGTTTTGTTTCCTTTGGCAATATGGATTTGAGTGCCCGCCCTGGGAACCATTTCCCTCAAATAACTGCAAAATAAAGGATGGGACGTTTTCCAGGGCAGAGCTGCAACCACCCGAAATGCCACTGTGAAATTCCCAGAGGCCAAGCAGAGCCAGTGCATTAAGCAAGGCTTAGGGGGATTATGGAATTAAATTGGGAGCCCCTTCCACCCTTCCCCCAGTCAGAGACAGTCGGAAATAAAGACAAAAATGGGTGTGAAAACAGCACAATGGGCTTGGCTGAAACCTCTGAGAGCCAAGAACCTCGTGGTGGAGGCTGATGCTGTGCTCTGGGCTGCTGTTGGATCGGGCAGAGCGCCGTGTTCCAGAGGGATTCCAGCAGGGAGCTGGAGGGGGCAATCCCAGAGACACCCTGGAACGCTCTGGGAATGGCTCTGCTTCCCGAATTCCCTCTCAAAGGAGAAATGCACAGCACAGGACATTCCTCCACGCCTCTGGATCGTGGTGCCTGCCTTTGGCATTCCTTATTCCCAGCTCTGTCCCTTTCCCAGCAGCAGGAGCATCCTGCTCCTTCCAGGGAGAGTTTGTGCAACGAAAGCTTTGCTCTAATCTGGGCTGGATTTAGCCAGATGCAGCAATCCTGGGAAGGCTTACGTGGAGCTCAGGACTGCTGCAGGCACAGAGCCGTGATTTGATAATCTGGGAATGGTTGATTTAAAATTAAAAACAATAAAAACCTTTAAAACTCCGGGGGCATTTTATTTTTTTGAGCTCTTTTTGGCCTCACAGGGCTCTTGGTCACATAGAGGGGCTGAAACCCATGAAATAGGTTTTAGGCTAATGAGGCACACTCTGCCTGCTTTAATTAAACGAATTATAGCCCAAGAAAGGCATTTCCCATTAAAAAAAATTTAGCATCATAATCATACAATTCATTTAAATATTTAATATCTAAATATATAAAATTAAATATTAATTTCTACTACACTTACAGAGCCCATTTCACCCAAATGACCCCAGGAATATTTCCTTACAAGGATATCCCTTCTCTTTGTGTCTTTATTAACACAACCTCAAACCTTCATGATTAAAATCTTTATTTTTGTGCAGTTCTCTTGGTAATAAAATGAATTCATGGGACACACGTGTAGCAACAACTATATAGGATTTACAGAGATTTTTGGGGCAACACACCCATTTTATCCTTGCCCACATTGGAGCCTGGGTAGGATCCACAGCCAGCTGAGTGTTGTTAATCAGTGCTAATTAATAAAGCTACCAGGTTATTTTTGACCTTCTCCCAGCTCATTGCAAGGGATGGGGAGGAAGGATAAGGGATGAGCAAGGGAATATCCTTGTGCTTGGAGTTTTTCCCGGCTCTCCCCTGTGACTCCCCAGGATCCCGTGTCCTGCTGTGCCTTGGCAGGGGAGCAGCAACACCTCATCCTGCAGGTTGGAGCTGGAATTCCAAGGGATCCTGCAGCACCGTGGGGAGCTGCTGTCCGGGAAGGGCTTGGGATGCCACTGCTTGTGACGAGTGTTGCCTGGGAGAAAACCAAGCCGGCAGCGGTTGGAAACCTGAGTGATGTCACTATGGCAACAAAATAACTCACCTTCCAAGAAAATGTGCCTTGGGAGCAGGGAGAGGAAGCTCCTAGTTCTTATATATATATATTTATATTATATATATATTTGTAATATTTTTTAAATATTTTTTGGCTTCCTGAATTCCTTCCCTATCACCAGAAGCTGATGCAGATATTAAAAAATATTTTAATTTCTCTCAGCAATAAATGAAACTGAACATGACCAAACCTTCTGAACAAGGTAAAACGTGTTTGCTGTGGGGGAGGAAAACCCTGGAGCTGCTGAGAACCAAAAGTTCTTCTGATGGATGTGGGATCCAGAGTATCCAGATCAGGGCAATGAGCAGCGACTAATTATTGCTAATATTTTCCATGGACACAGTCCCTCTCTTTCCAACAATCCCAAACACCATTTCCATGTTTGTTCCTTCCAGCCAGGTTTGTTTTCCCATTGTTTCTGCATTAAATAAGAACAACAGGTGGAAATTTAGGTGTTTCTCTGGGAATGCCCAGTGCTCTTTTCATCCCACGAGCATCCCAGCGGGTTTGGGACCATGGTCGTTCAGTCACAGCGCTGCTGGTGAGATGTTCCCAAGTTTTCTCCTAATCCTGGATGCTTTTTAGACTGAAGTGGGTAACTTTGACCATCTCTGTGTCAGGGAAGTGGGATGGGAAGTGCTGTGGTGCTGAGCTGGAGCAGGGCTGGCAGCTCCTCAGGGATCAAACCCTGGCAGCAAAGAGGGGTTGTGCTGTCAGGGGCTGTGTGCTGGGGCCAGGCACAGCATCTGCCTGGCAATGGGAACAGAAGTGCCAAAGGCTCTGGAGAACCACAGGATTTCCCCATTTTTTTGGCAAAGTTCAGGCAGTTCAAAGAAACTGTGGAAAGCCCAACACATCCCAGCAGGAACTGCTGGGACACGTGGCTGTGTGAGCAACTCTGCACTTGTAGTTCTTGCAGTGCAAAAATGAACACATTTCTGTAATAATTATATTAATATTTTATAGAATAGAATAATTAAGAGATATAATTTATAATATGTAATTATGTGTAATTATTCTATATTATTATAATATTATAATATAATATAATTATATTAATATACTATAATAATATATAATTATTATATTATATCATATTCTATTATTTCTCCTCCATATATCCCATTCTCTGAGAGCTTTGCACCCAGTTTGCCAGCAACAAGAATAATGTTCTTCCAGCTGCTTTTTCATAGGAAACCAGAGAAAGTGGATTAAAAGGAATGAGGTTATGCAGCACAAAAAATTGCTCCAAAACAACTCCCAGAACTGAGGAGGAGGGAAGAGAAGATTTGGCTCCGGCACTGTGAGAGTTCAGGTGGGTTCATGGAATAGTCGGGTGCCAAATAATGCTGATAATTGGGAATGTCACGTTTTAACGTCACCAGCACAGCATCCAGACGCTGCCTCACCCCTTCCCATCGGTGTTTCCCTGCAATCCCACGTTTTATGCATGTGGAGAACAAGGAGTAGCTGTGGCTCTGCTCCCGGAGCGCGGGAGGGACGAGCCGAGCTGGAAATGATTCCCAGCGTGGGGACAACTCCAACAGCAGCTCCGGCTCCATCCACCCGCTCCTGCCCCATCCCTGCGCCCGCCCAGGAAAAGGAGTCGCTGCCTTACCTCAGGGGTAATTAGTCCCTGCTCCAGAGCTAATTAGGAGCGCGGTCCGGCGGGGTCGGGGCCGGAGCCCTCCCTCCCCTCCCTCCCTGTGCCATCTGCCATTGCCATGACACTGGCTCTGCTTTCACGCCTGGATGGGCACTCTGGATGCACCGGGGGAACTATTCCCCCCCACCCCACCCCCTTTTTGGTCTTTGGAAAGGAAATAATAATAATAATAATAAACCCGAGAATGGTTGGAGCTGCTGAGTGCTGCCCTTTCCCTTCCCGCTCTTGCAGCTTTTTAGCATTCAGTTTTCCAGTAATTTGGGAGGAAAATTGCCCTGGAAGAAAGAAACAAAAATCTGCCTGATTTTTTAACACACACCCCCCCCTCCCCATGCCACACAGGCAGCTGCAGAGAATTTCTCTTCCAAATGGATGATGTAATGGGCTTTGTCAGCCAATGCTGGAATGAATAAAACCCCAGACCCGAAATCCATCCAGGCTTTTGATGAAACTCCTAAGGTTCCTGGAGCAAGTGGTCACCAAAACGGGCTGGAGCCGGTGGTTTTGTCATGCAGATCTGGAGAGTCAGGACTCCAAGCAGGGGATAACCAAAACTGCTGGGTTTGTCCCTGCTGAGGGAAAGGGGACCTGGCACGGGGGCATCTGGGGGCACCTTCTTGTGGAGTGCACAGCCCTGGTGCTGGAATATCAACCCCGGCTTCAGCATCCACCACAGAGTCACTCCTGGCCTAAACATGGGACCTGCAACCACACCTTACAGATCTATGTATGGTTATATTTAATATTATATGTAATGTGATATTGTTGCCCAGAGAATCTGTGGCTGCTCCATCCCTGGAAGTGTCCAAGGCCAGGTTGGACAGGGCTTGGAGTAACCTGGGCTGGTGGAAGGTGTCCCTGCCCATGGCAGGGGGTGGGACCGATGGGCTTTGAGGTCCCTTCCAACCCCAACCATTTGGGGATTTTGTGATGTTCTATGAGATGTATAAACATAAATATATAAACTAAACACCAAATATTGCCAATATCACCAATTCCTGCAGCACCAATGGCACACCATTGCTCTCCCAAGGATGTCCCTGGATGTGAGGCCAGGGGACTTTGCAGCTGGTGAGTTTGGGTCCCAGCTGGGGAGGGGATGGTTCCAGCCACAGGGAGCAGTGCCACATCTGGCAAGTCACAGAGGGACGTTGGGGACAGGGCTGGGAATGATATCCCTGGGATTGGGCACATCCCTCCCAAGTCATCAAACAGCCTGTGGACACTTCTCTGGGATCAAAACCCAGGTGAGGCACCGAATCATGTCATAAAGTGATTTTAGTGCTGCATCCCGAGGGAGAGCGGGCTGGCTGCCCAGAACTCACCCTCTGGTCCCTGGTGGTGGGACTGGAGTGTGGGCATACACAGCCCCAAATTCCTGTGCAGAAGAGGCTGCAGGGCAGGCATGGGGAGAACCTGGCACTCCAGAGCATTCCGGCCTCCAGCTCCTGAGTGATGGTGGAAATCCATGGATACACTTTCCCTCGGCTGCCCCGTGGTCCAGGCTGGCCTTGTGCATCCTCACGGGGTGGTTCTGCTGAGGGAGCTGGTACAGAGCTGCTGCCACCACATCTCCCAGCCCTGAGAAACAGCCATTCCATTGCCACGGTGCCACATCCAGCAATGCCCTGGGAGCTGCAGGCTCTGCTCCTGCCATTCCTGCTCCTGCTGTACCTGCTATTGCCATCCCTGCTCCTGTCATCCCTGCTCCTGCCATCCCTGCTCCTGCTGTACCTCCTGTGGGTCCTGGTGCCACACCCCAGGCAGCTGGATCACCCCAAACTCCCGGGAGCTCCTGCTGCCCTGGCTGTGTGTGCGGATCCTCAGCCATGACCACCACCTACAGGCTACAGCCCTAAGTGAAGATTGAAAGATTTATAGGCAAGATGGGCCAAAAAGGGGGTTGGAAATATTTCTCAACCTCAAATGAAGCAACAATGGGAGCTGGGAATCTGGGCTCCCTTTGGCTCACCTGGCCTTCAGCTGACCTTCAGCCTGGAGCCACAGCAAACCTGGGCCCCAGGGTGGCTCTTAGGGAAAGAGTTTTGCCAAGAGCAGAAGGACTTGGTGCCCTTTTCCTCCTGGGCACCTTCTCCCGCTTGAGGGGGTCAGGAGGAGCCCATCTGTCAACTCCAATGGAGAATATTCCTGGGAACACACTTGCCCAGGGGATGTGCACAGCCCGGGTGGGCAGCACAGGGTGTGGCCACAGTGTCTGTCCCCACCAGCAGCCCCATGCAGGGGGCAGCAGGTGAGTTTTCCTCCTTTGGAGGCGCCTGGAGTGTGGCCAGAGGGGCTCAGACCAAGGGTGGGTCCAAACCTGTGTTCCTTCACCCCCAGCTCCAGCCAGAGGTGACAGGGAAGGGCAGAGCCAGAGGACAACTCCAGGTGTTGTCCCACCCCCCACAGTCTGCTGGCCCTGCACTGGGGTCAAGACTTTGTGTCCCACAGCCCCACCGGGTCATCTTCCAAGGATCTGTCCAATTTCTCACCAACCCGTCATGATTTTCGGGCTCCATTCGGGCAGAGAGTTCCATGGCTTAATTACACATTGTGTGAAATATGTTGGCTTTGCATCTGCTGCTCAGTAATTTCATTTGGGGCCTCTTTGTTTGCTTTGTGTCCCTACACAAGAGCAACCGACCCCTATTCACTGTCCTGGTGCCTCTGCACCAGGGAATACAACTCAGGGAATACAACTCCCACCTCCTTGTTCCCCCTGTCTGTCAATTCTTTTCAAGACAAAAAGGGTGATTTATTTAATTGTTGCTGATACAATGTGCTAAAACCCTCCTTTCCCCTCCAAGAGTTAATTACACTTGTTAATTATTTTAATTATTCCCAGGGTGATGCTGTAGGTGTAAAGGAGCCCACTGGGCTGCACACGTGGGAGTAAACATGGAGCAGGAAAGTCAGAGTTTGCTCCAAGATCTCCGTTGGTAACAGGTCTATAACCACACGGGTGAAACCGAGGAGGGAGGGCTTGGGCTGGATTTGGAACTTTCTGTTTGCAGCATGGAAAGATTTATAGGAGAGGAAGGCAGATCCTGCAGGATTTCCCTCGGATGGGGCAGTCAGGGCTTGGAGAGGCGACTCCAGCCTTTCCCTGATGCAAAATGGAACCACGACTTGGCCAAGCAGTTCCGGGCAGCACCTCTGGAGTGGAGGGTTTACACGAGGGAAGGAATCAAACCACGCCAACTTCCAGCCCGCTGGAAAGCCGAGGCTCAGGCACAGCCCACCTCCATCCCAGCCGCGTTCCGAGGGAGCGGCCCCGGCCCCGTCAAACAAAAAAGCTGTTTGTGGTCTGTGGAGCAGCCGCTGCCAACGCCCTCGGAGCCAGGGTGAAACCCGAGAGCAGCCCCAACCCAAACCTTCCCCGCAGCTCCTTTTATCTTCCTGGGGGGAAAACAAACAGCGCAGAAGCCGAGGCTTTGTGGCCGGGATGTCGCACATCTGGTTTGAGCTCCAAGAAATGCTCTTCCATCCCCCTCCCCGAATTGTTCCTGTTAAACAAATAAAACCCCGGCGAGTTTGCGAGATTTTGGCTCTGGGGTAACTTTGGAGCAGCTTTGACTGTGAGTTCCAGGCTTGTGCTTCTTTCATTCCTAACGGGAGCAGCTCACCTCGCTCCTGGGAGGGAGGCACTTCCAAGGGGGGTCCTGGGACCCCCCATGCCAGGAATGCCGAGGCTGGGAGGGGGTAGTGGTCTTGACCACTCTGTGTTTAGATTTCAATCCAGCATTTTCCCCTGTGTTATTCATACTTCCTCCCTTCCCCCCTTTTTAAGAACGTCTGGAATTGTTTAAGATTGGTCCAATTGTATTAAGATTCCTTTGAGAGCTTTATGGTGTCAACTGGATTCCAACTCTTAGGAAAGGAGTTTTCTAATTTGCTGTTTTTTCCCTTTTCTATCTCATAAGCACCAACTTCCTCTCAGTCCTTTCAGGTGTTACCGCAGCCTGAAGTTCATCCTAATCCTTGGACATCAGGTACAGATTCCCATTTGACACATCTCCAGTGATTCCTTGGCTGGTGCTGCAGGAGGAAAGCAGGGAGTCATTCCTGGGGGATCCTCTCCCACTGGCCCCTCTGCCCTCTTCCAGCAGGGGTGGATAAATCAGGGCAGATCACAGAATCATGGAATCACAGGATGACTGGGGTTGGGAGGGACCTTAAAGATCATCTTGTTCCATGGGCAGGGACACCTTCCACTATCCCAGGTTGCTCCAGGCCCCGTCTGACCTGGCCTTGAACACTTCCAGGGATCCAGGGGCAGCCACAGCTTCTCTGGGAGCAGTTGAAAGGTGTGGGATGAAGGGGGTGGGAGCAGCATTCCAATGCTCTCCCCATCCTCTCGGGGACTCACCCAATCCCAATCCCAATCCTAATCACGCTCCTTCCAAAGCGGGGCACGGTGCCCAGGACTCACCGGTGATTCCGTCCCATCTCCACCCTCACTGGTGACCAGCTCCAGCTCCTCCAGGCGTGGGACAGGTTCTGGCTGGGAACCACGTTGTCGTTGTTCCTTCCAAACAAGGGAAGCTCCTCCACAGCCCCAGCAGAGCCTTGGGGTGTTCTGGGCTCTCTGGAGCCCGTCCAGGGCATCCAGTTTCAGAGCTGGGGGCTCTGGCAGCTGCAGGGGAAGGAACAGCAGCAGGGACAGGCAGAGGGAGGAGCCATCCTTGCCATTCCAGGGATTCAATTTGCTTTCTCCTTCATGAGATTAACACCAATGTAACTCCATTAACTGCCAGGGAGATGCTCAGGATCTGAAATCCAGACCTGCCGGATTTTCATAGACTCACAGGATGGCTTTGGTCAGAAGGGACCATCTCATTCCACCCCAGAACCATTAATCTCTTCATCTCGTTGCATCAAGGTCTCTAATTGTTCTGATTAATAATGACACTCAGATTCACAGCAATTCCATGGATCCTTCATAACCAGTATCAGAACAGGTAACACACGCTGCCTGCACCCAGAGCCAGCCAAGGACCTCAGCCAAGGTGGTTTCTCCACAGATTCCAAATAAACCTGAAAGTAGGTTGACTCAGCAGGTTTTTTTTTTTCCTTCAAAACCTCTACTTTTTGGACAATCTAAGCCAAGTTTGGGATACACCATGGAGCTGGGCTTTGATTCGGTGCCTACACACCAAGCCCAGCCCATGAGGAGGGTTTGGCAGAAGCCACACAATCCACTGAGTTGTGCAACTCCCTCAGTTCCCCCATGGCTGCAAAAAGTTCTCAATGGGAGCAAAGAAGTTTGTCTGAAAAGTTCTTGGGCAATTTTCTGTACTTATTTGAAAGAGGAATTTGATCACAACAATAGTTATAGAATTAAGAACAATTCCCACCCTGGCACCAGAGGAGGAAGAAATAACCAGAACCAAACACTCACTTGTATGTTCTGGGTAACAACTTGGGGACTCCAACGTTTGAGGGACACGACCCCAGTGACCTCAGTTAGTGTGTGATGGGCTGGTTGCACGATGTGCTAGGAAGGAAATATCAACTACACTCAGTGTCTGCTGCTTAAATAACATTGGAGACACTCAGGGACTGGAGGCTGAAGCATAAGAGAGAAGGTTCAACAGCATCAGGAGCTGGAGAAGGAACTCCCCTTCCTGCAGAACTGGGTTTCTATTTGAAGCCCTTTTAGAGAAACAAAAGGCTGGGGCAAAATGTATAAAACATTTCATTCCAAAGTTTTCTCCCTGGAGTTCAGGCCTGTTGGGATTTCTCATCAAGTGCAGGCTGAACTCAAGGAGTCATGGAATGGTTTGTGTGGGAAGGGACCTCAAAGCCCATCCAGTCCCACCCCCTGCCATGGGCAGGGACACCTTCCACTATCCCAGGTTGCTCCAAGCCCTGCCCAACCTGGCCTTGGACACTTCCAGGGATCCAGGGGCAGCCACAGCTCTCCCAGCCTGTCCTTTGTAAGAGAGGGAATTCAGTGAATCATTTTTAGATGTAAAAGAGTCAGGATGCGATTTGAACTATTGTTGGATCATTTTCAAACTGGAACAGTCAGAATCCCCCCAGTTTTACCCACATCTCACCACTCTTCCAACCAGGCAAAGGGAATCCAGTTATTTATGTCCAGTTTTCACTGGAGGAGAGACCAGAGTATGTCCCAAAATGTCTGCTGGATTAAGGGAATACACTGCCAAGGAAAAGGCCCCTCAGAACTCCCTCACCTTTGCTGCTGAGGCAGCTGGAGCCCAGTTACCCCTAAGCAGTTCTACAGAACAAAAGCAACAGGAATAAAAATTCCCAGCGCTTCAGGCCTGGAAAATTAAATCCACATTCAACATCCTCTAGTAGCCTGTGCCTTGGGGGACTGATCCTGAATCCCACATTTAATCCAAGACACTCTGCCCTGAGCTGCTGAGTTGGGGTTTGGATACGAGATAAAATATTCAAGCCCCTGGAATTTCCAGGCTGGGCTGCAGAACAATTTGAAGGCAGAGATAAAGTTTCTGCATTGCAGACATTTTTCTTCTTATTAAATACATTGTGTAGTTGGTCACCAATGGGACGAGACTTCCTATAAAAGGAGGGTTGAGCAGGAGAAGTGTCCTTGAGAAAGCTGCACAGAAAAGCTGCAGCATCAAAACTGAGACTAAAACCCCAGTCCACTGCTCTGGTCCAGCTGTTATTCCCAGAATAAGGAAGTTTGGATTAACGGGAAGTCACACAACTGAAGCAGAGAGGGGCTCAAGCCCCAAAGTTCTCCGCTGTCACTCTGCAGCTCTCCTGGAATTTGGGAGCTTTCCAGCAGCACAAGCAACAAACCACAATCAGCTTTTGAGGAGTCTTTTTTATTAAGATAAATCCAGCAAAATTCCTAACAGTGGGTACATACAACCAACCTGCCCTTTTTGAAAAGAAATGTTTGTATTTCATTTAAAAACAGGATTACACTTTTATTTATTTATTTTTCTTTTTTTTTTTCCTTTTTTTTTTCAAAACTGACAAAATAAAATTACATTTGGGAAACAACAGATTTCCAGCTCTTAGGTTTTTTCTTTTTTTTTTTCATGAAAATAGCTCACCTTCTTTATAAAAGCAACCCACAGAACCACTGGAATGTTTCACACAGTTATTTGTTTTGAGACCTCCCCACTTTAAGAAACCATACAACACATACAAGGGAAAAATTAAAATCTGAAGTCTGTAAGCATGACTTACACAAAAAGGGACACACTGACAGAAGTCAAAAGCTACCACCACTTATTCTTTCCATGTACCATACAAACTATTACAATCACAAAATTTAAAAACAATGACTTTTTTTTGTTTGTTTTTTTTGTTTTGTTTGTTAGGGATTTAATTCCCAAGTAACCGAGATGAAGATGTTCCATAATTAAATTCATGCTAAAAAAACCTGCATTTATAAAATAGTTGATAAAAATATTCCTCTCTGTTAACAATACAGCATGGAGGTACGGAGACCAAATGATGGAGATATAGGGCAGGGTTAACATTACTCGGACTTGGCTTCCTTATCATCAGATGCTTCAGCAGCTGGTGCCTATAAAAGTGTTTGGGAAGAATAGAAATATTATTGGAAATGCTAATTGGATTCCAATCTAACAAGCATCAAAGAGAGAGCAGTTTGTTAGCAGAGACATGGACACTTTGTGTGGATAGACAGGAAGGCACAGAAAGTATCAGCACAGCAACAAGGCTGATAAATTGTAAAAATGAAAACAACTTGAGGTAATTTTGGAATAAGTGTCTACAGAGAGGCAGGAGTTGGGAATGTATTTTAGATTAGGATCAATGCTATGCCAGGGGAAGTTCAAGCCCTCACTGTACAAGGAACTGTCAGAGTTACACATCAACCCGTGGTACTGGTCTGTTGTCCAGGCTTTGGGGAATCAGTTCCCACCTGTTCACTACAAAAATGTGCTTTTCCTTTTGAAGGTAACACATCAAACCTGCAAAGCTCCTCTCAAAGATCCTCTGAGGCACATCAGCCATGTGTTGTTTTAGCAAAGCAGCTCCTGATCTCGTTTTAGAAATGAAAGAATAAACAACCAGTTGACTGACGGTGACACTGAACCCGTGAGGAGAGACCAGTGTCAGTCAGAGAACACAAGGGCAAACAGAACCCTTGGAAAACTCTGTGTTCCTACTGTCAGCAAGGGATCTGCTGGGAAAATCCCACCAGGATGGAGCTTGCAGCTGGTCCCAGCCAAAGGCAGCTCTGAGGTAGGAGTTGCCACAGCAAAGGACCTGTGAGAAGAGGCTGCAGATGAAGAGACAGGACCGAGCTGATGCTGCGGATCTCTTGAATTGTTCAGAGGGGAAGGATTGTTTGAAGGAATTGTGTAAAACTGAAAACCAGATTTCTGGCCCAGCACCAGCCCGTGCTGAGCAGCAGAGGGAAGCCAGCAGCCCAGAGAGGGTGTGCAGAGTCAGCTCAGGGCTGCAGAGCTCTCCCTGAGCTCCACTGTTGCCAAACACTCGGCGTTGCCCGAGCCAGCCCTGCAGGGACCCCGGCACAGCACAGCCCACCTGTGGAAGGGCTCCAGCGCAGGGCAGGAAGGAGCTGGAAGGACAATGCTGTTCCTCCAGGCTCTCCCTGTGCAGATCCCCAGCTGGGCTGTCCTTCCAGGGTGCCAGTGAGACCCCCCACCCCGTGAGGAGCCAAGGGGAGCTCCTGCAGCTGGATTCCCGTGGTTACTGCAGCTAAAGTACCTCGTTAGTTTTGGTATCTCCATTTTCAGAGTGGTTTTCTTCTTTAGCATCCTCCTGTTTAGTTTCCTCTTTGCCTTTGGCTCCTTTCTTCCCTTTTGTTGCTGCCTTTTTGTCCTCCTTTTTATCATTTGCTGCTTTTTCTTTCTGTTAAGAAAACAGACCACAATATATTAAATCCTTATTTCCACTGTGTACATTTGCATGTTTATAAACTCCAAAACCCTCCACACAACCTCCTTCCACACCCCAAACTTCCCATTGACAAAGATGAGACCAAAGTTTTGAAGAATTGTTTTCCTTCTATGCTTTCCTGAACGTGCTACTGGGAAGTGCATAATAAAAAAGCAGCCATGGCTGGGGTTAAAAGAATTCCTATTTTAAATAGGCATTCAAGTAAATTAGCTAAAAAATGTTCAGCTGGCCTGTATTTGTACCCTGCTGCTGAAAGGCAGCCACAGAACAAAACCAACATGTCCAACTAGTGGAAATACCACAGTCCTTCAGATGTGCTGTTAATGTCAATTTAGAAAACTGTAACAAAGCTGTAGTCCAAGGACTTTCCCTCTTCCCTGCCAAAAATATTCCTTATTATAATAAATCATATGTGTGACAGAAAAACTGGGGGCTCAACAGCATCACTTTCATAACAACAAGAGCTTTGCATTTATTATTTAAGTGAAGTTTCTTATATGTGGATCAGGCTTGATGCTTCTGTAGTAATAATTTTCCATAGGCAAGGTCAGATCCCGACCCAAATACACAACTCTCATTAGCTTCACTTCCAAGGATCTGCCTCTTGATGCCAGTAAGGAACTGAACTAGCTCAGCTCCTGCTTGATTAACCTACTTCCAACAAAGGAACCATGAAACCTGCAAAATCTACTCACAGGGAAGAGAAACAGAAAATTACTGAAATATAAATATATACTCAAAAGATTTGTCTCAGCAACAAGAAGTTACTAAAAGGTTACAAAAAGTTTCCTTTATTATTCCAACCCTTCGCTGATTAGTGCAGAAAACTAATTCACCTTAAAACTGAGCTGCTGATTAAGGGCAGACTCATGAAATGAAGGGTAAAGGCACCTGATCCTTCAATGACACTGATGATTAAAATTCACCAAAATTAACAGCAAACCCTACAGTGATGCAGAACATTTAAGCCAGGGAGTCAGTAGCACTCAAATGGGTGAAGGTCTCTTTCCACTCTTAACTTCCCACATTCCAGTCTCAGGGATTTCAGCCCACCTGGGAAACTCTACCACAGTGTAGTGTCAGGAATTCCCTGTACTGGGAATACTCAAGTGTTCTGGTGCTGTTTGGCAACGAGATTTAGAATTACAGTTCCACTATGGCAGTGGTTACCTTTTCCCTCATCTCATTAAAAAGAGACAACAAAGTATTTACAGAACTAAAACTAATGTTCTGTAGCTGCCCTGTGCTGGTAAAACCCCTCCTCAGAAAGCATTTGAGGAGAATCCAGGGAAACTGGGTTCCATGGCTGGAGGGAAAGTGTCTCCCAGGACACAGAACTGTATCACGTTCCTCAATAATTTTGCTATAGAGATGGCAACAACAATCCAGTACTAAGGTCACAGGTTTTAAAAGTGACAAAACTCCTTTCCCAGCTGTTTTTTAACATTGGCAAAGTTTAACAGGTGAAATCTGTTCTGACACACACAAAGCTGTTCCAAGAACCTGAAGGTTGACAAGTTGGGGGGCAGATGGGAATTAAAAATGCCTCCACAATTGTTATTACATCCCATTTTTCACAGGTATTGGTGCAGTATGAGGAGCTGCAGAGAGCCAAAAATGCAGCTCAGGTATCTTGGCTTCAAACAGTACCTTAGGAGCAATAGGACCAATGCTTCCAAGTCCAGCTGGAGACAATTCCCAAGGCACTGCTCGCAGGGGTTATCCCAAAGGGACACCACACCACACAGTTGTGCAGTTGGGGCCCAAGATAAGCTTTGACAGCCCCTAAGGGCCCTAAACTCCTGCATCTGTGTTGCTACAACCTTTCAAATTAGTTACAGCAGCTTTTGTGTTTAAAGCCCAAATATTTCCAGGAAGCAAAGCTGAAAAAAGAAGCAAATACCAACCCACAGCTGCCCTGCCCTGTGTGTGCCCCTGAGCAGGGGCTGGCACAGCCCAGGCCAGCTCTGTGCTGGCTCTGCTCTTCCTGGGGCACCAACCACTAGAGGGGAGTGCAATCCAGAGTGTCCAGTGCTCCATCCACCCAGGAATGTGGGGCTGTGGAGTCCCCCATGCTCTGGAATGGACCTAGAAATCCAGCTGCACCAGCAGGATGGAATGGGAACGTCTTGCTCTGCACAGCACTGAGGTTACAGAGCTGAGGGATCCCCAAAATGACACGGGGGGTTCTCCCTCTCCTCCATCTCTCACGGCATCTCTGCTGCTCCACACAACAGGACTTGGAAATAGTTCCCTCACCTGAAGTCTGCTGTGCCACAGGAAATTGTGAGGCATTTTAAATGGAAAAGGGAAGAGCTCCTGGTTCCTGCTCATCCTCCCCTTCTGCAACCAAAGTATCTCCTGTGCTTTGCCCACCTCATCATCCAAACCCACAAGGAAAACGTGTGAAGGGAACAGGTTAAAAACAATCACTAAAGTTTTGTTGCTGGGGTGTTTTGGGTTTGGTTTTTTTTGAGCTGCAATGTTGTAAATATTTACAGAAATACAAAAAAAAAAAAAAAGCACTGCAAACTGACTGCTGGGAAGGCTGTGACAAGAAAGGGGATGCAAAGAGTCCCTCAAGGATTGCAGAACTGTCCCCCTTGAAATTCAAACTGTTGCTCCAAAGCAAAAAGGAGCTCTAAGTAGGTTTTTGTTTTAACTATACTGTCAGACATGCCAATATTTTTGACATTTCCAAAAACATCCAGCTTAAGGAAAGGGGTCTGTAGAACTTTCAGTGATTAAAAAGTGATAAACTGATAACTAACTGCAGAGAGGGCCTTGGAATGGAAATACAGTAAGGAACTGTAATTAAAAGCATGATTTTCAATGCCTTCTCTAATTGGGTCTCTGATCTCTATTCCAAGCATCATTTTCCCAACAATGCACTATATGAAACTTCAGAATGGCCTTGCAAAGCCTCACCACAAGGGATTTAAAAGCTGCTCAGTTTACCACATTCCTTGGCCAGGAACTGGATAAAATTCTATCTTTTAATTCACATGATTCCACCTTAAACCTTTAAAGATAATTATGAAACAACCCAAAGTGGTTAGTTCTGGTTTTTGGTTTTTTTTTTTACCCCTATAAACAACTCGAGAAGGAAAATATAACTCCAAGAGACGCCCAAGACTTACCTTAGGTGCTGCCTTTTTGGGCTTTGGCTCCGGTTTGGGAGGAGCAGGTTTCTGTACAAAACACATACAAGGAACAGGGTCAGGTGAAAGCCAGAAATAAAGACTTAAAATAATTATTTATAGTTTTTATATCAGCAACTTTTGAAAACTATTTACCCAACAGTTGGCCCTGCAAAAATCAATGGGAAAATTACCAGGCTAAGGAGAGAGCAGGTAATTTATAGAGCCACAAGCATTTGTATGGACAAATCCATCCTCAGATCAATATTCCTTGACTCTGGATACTCATATGTCCAGACTGACTGCTCACTAACACAGATGTACCTCATGTGAGAAGGTACCTGTAATGTGTGAATACATGGAAAGGTGGAACGGGAATTCGGGTGGAAAAACCCCAATAGTTTGTCTTGAACTGCCCCCATCCCATGGGATGTGATATCAAAGGAATAAATAAGGATACTCACAGCGGATAGTCTGGCTGACCTTCTCTTTGGCTGTGTAAAGAAAGATGTGTCACTAAAATTCAGAGAGCACACAAAGCACAGCTTTCTCAGAACTGCCACCCTCAACAACACGCTGTTGTGAAGCCCCACAGAAATCCTAGGTTTTATGAAATTATGGGCATTATGGTGGTGGACTTGATGACTCCCCATCCCTGGGAATGTCAAAGGCCACGCTGGACAGGGCTTGGAGCAAGCTGGGATAGTGGAAGGTGTCCCCCAGGGGGTGGAATGAGATGTTTAAGGTTCCTTTCAACCCAAACCATCCTGGGATCCCATGATCCCTGTGGGTCCAGCCCAGGATATTCTATGGCTTGCCAAAAAGTGCAGCTTTGCTCAGCTCAGCTTTTTGTCTGCTGCTGCCACTTCACCCCATTGAGGTGGGAAGGGATAAAGTTTCTTTACTTCCAGGAGCTGAACAAGGACAAAACCTCATTGGAAAGGGACATGTTCCTATTGGAAAGGGGAAATGTTCCCACTGGAAAAAGACATGTTCCCATTGGAAAGGGACATGTTCCCACTGGAAAAGGATGTGTACCCATGGGAAGGGGACATGTTCCCAGTGGCCTCTGGCTTCTGCCACATTCCCATTGGAACTGATGATCCATGACCTGAGCCCTGTGGAGCTGCTGGACCCCCAGCAGCCACCTCAGGCAGGTCACCCATCACCTGGGGCGACAGATAAGGCCCTGAACACCCCAAAAACAGTGGCAGGGCCACCCCCTCCATCTGAACCCCCTCCCCAGCTGCGCGGGCTCCCTAATTTTTGCGGAGCCCTTGGAAGTGGCGACCACAACCAGCTCCTACCTCCTCCTTTACCTCGCCTTCAGCTGGAGCCTGCAAGGAAAGCGACACGTGAGAGGAAGCAACACTTAACCCCCACCAGAGGCCTGAGGGGGTGTCACAATAACCCATCCACCACCACCTCCCCAGTACCTACAGCAATGGCGGCCCCCCCTTCCCCGCCGCCTCACG
>VYXB01001579.1:863090-901604 GCA_013397135.1 Pachyramphus minor | reverse complement strand
AGCTGGGAATGGGGGAGATGGGCTGGGACTGGGGCAGATGAGCTTGGACTGGGGAAGGTGACCTGGGTCTGGGGTCATGGAGGTGGCTCTGGGGGAACTGAGCCGGGCCTGGGGGGGCTGAGCTGGGTTTAGGGCAGCTGAGACAGGACTGGTGGGTCCAGGGTGCTGAGCTGGGCCCTCTACACTGCACGTCCCTCATGGTGCAGGTAAAGAAAAGCAGTCACAGGGTCCCTGCTCTGTGCCCTGTTAGTGCCTTCCTTGTGCCACCCACTGCCCTGTGCCTTTCACAATCACACATAAATCAAGGAAACCCAGCCTTGCTCAGGTTCCAGATGAGAAGCAGCAGATCTCTTGAGCTTCCCAACTCGGGCAGACAAACTCTTTGGAGCAGAGTTTCCATCCCCCTGGATGCAGCAGGACACAGCTCTCAGACCATGGCAAAGCCAGGAGACACGCTCTGAGTCAGGGTTTGCCTTCTGGCTCTGATTACTGCCAGGCTGGGATTGGGAATGAAGGATGGATTCCTTATTTCCTACTGAGAGTGCTGAACTGATGTCCCTTACCCATCACACCTTCTCCATGTCACACAGATCTAGATCATCAGCTCTGGCACAGGCAGGATCCAAGGGCTGCTCCTGGCACAGCCTCAGGTTGCTTGCAGATGGATTCTGGGTGTATTTCTCTCCCTGGTTACAAAGCAGCCCTGGAGCATGTGGAGCACGTGCTTCATGACCTTTTGGACAAGTGGGATTTTGCAGTTGATTACTGGAATATCTTTCACTGCGAGTTTCCCCTACATTTCTTTTTCTAAAGCAGCTTAATTTGCCCACACTTGGAAGGCTCCACCCTTGCCTGTGCTCTAAAGAAAAGTGAGTGGATCTTTGCCACTCCTGGCAACAATTTTACCTGAAATCCCTGGATGATTCCAGGGTGGCCGATCCCTTGGGCTCCCCTTTGGGGAGCACCTACAATTTATTCATTTTTTTGAGGTTTTGCTCTACCTTGAGAAGGATAATTCACAACTTCACAAGTGTTTAATAGTGAAAACAAAAACAACACCATGGATTTTACAGGAGTAGCCTGGGAATAGAAAACATTGTGCTTTTCAGCTAATAAAGTAGAAAATTTACTTTTATGAGTCAAGAAAACCAAGTTGTTTCAATGATACCTGATGTGTGTATTGCTTTTAACTTAATAACTCTCATTTCATGAAGATAAAATGCCTCCTAAAGTGCACGTTTGAGAATAACAATTGTACCAGGGTTTTTAGGAGGTGGAAAGATGAGGTGCAGCTCAATCCAGGTGAATCTCACCTCCTGATTCCAACTCTCCAAGGAAAGGAGAGCTGCCAGTGTAACAGGGGAGCCCAAAGTCCAAGTGACCTTCCCTTTCCCATTCTCCACCTGCATTTTTTCCTTTTTTTCTGATAAGCTCTGGTTTCCACCTCCCTCATTCCTTGCCATGAATCAGGTTACACACTGGAGGCAAGAGGGATTCCCAGTGTGTTTCTCAAACAGCTGGGAAGGGGTTCACAAACACATCTGAAGAAACATTCCTTGAAGAATTTTAATCTCCTGGATTTAACTCGGTTTGTTTTAAAGAGATTAAAAACGACATCATTTATTTTATAAAATTTTGAAATGCCTTGAACTGGGGAATTTTTATTGTGTACCATCATCCTAAATAAATGTTGGTTTATTGCTTTTTCAAACATAAAACTCATGACAGGCTTGAAGACTACATAAGTATCATAATTAATATCAAATTTAGCCATGTCATTCTCAAAATAGTGCTTTTTCTGGTTTTTCTTTTTACTGTTGGCAAATTAATAAAACAAATATGGGTGACAATTCAATACTTTAAAATTTAATTTTTTCTTTTTAAATAATTTCTTTGGTTAGGAAAACCACCTTATAATTTGACAGAGGAAGGCTTGGCTTGTTTGGAAAACTCATTTCAGAAATATCTCCTTGTTTTTTGCCAAGAGCAGAACAAATATCTTTCTTTCATCTTAGCTTGTAGGTGGTAAAATTGCAGCTTCTTGTGCTTATCAACCTAAGTATTTTTTATTTTCTGTGAAGCTGTTGTCAGAATATATAATACAATATATATGAGGTAATACTTGGAGTACTAGAGGCAAGTGGGAGATAGGTGCTGGATAAAAATTTCCCTAAATAACGTGTCACCATGACTATAACTATTAAAATGTGGGGGTTTGATGCTTTATTTGTGTGGATGATACTTTACAATAATGATGGGAATGCGAAGAACTCACTGGATGCCGTGTGTCTTTTGTCAGGGGCCGGCACATCACTCGGGCGATACTCTCCACACTGGAATAAATTTTTAAAGGAAATTCTTAATTCAAAATATAATTTCCCAGAAACATCTCCCCATCCCTGACTCCTTTTGCCGCCTGTGCCCTCACGCCGCGGGCACGGCCATGGCGGGGGAACCGGCCGTGAGGGGACCGTAAGGGGAGCAGCCATGAGGGGACCGCGAACTGAAAGGAGCGACCACGAGGGGAGCGGCCGTGAGGGGACCCAGCCCTGACGGGACGGGGACCTGAGGGTAGCGGCCGCTGCCATGGCGGCTCCTCGCCGTTGGCTCCCTGTCTCCCGCCCCGGTTGTCTCCGGTTCACTCCGGTTGCCCCCGTCCCCTCAGCGCGGCTCCGCCGCCATGGCTCCCCCGCCCCCTCCCCCGCACGTCTCGGGCGGCTCGTCGAGAACGCGCCTCCTTTCCCCTCTCTTTCCTTCCCCCCGCCGCCACCNGCCCGCCCTCCCGCCTCAGCCCCAGCCCGCGCCCGAGCCGCCCGCACACACCCACCGCCCGCCTGGCTCCGCATCCCGCCGCTCCCAGCATGGTCATCAAGGTCTACATCGCCTCCTCCTCCGGCTCCACGGCGGTAAGCGGCGCCCCGGGGAGCCGGTGCCGGGCGGGGGGTTCGGGGGGAAGGCCGGGGCAGCCGCGGTCCCTTCACGGCTCCCGGCGCGGCGCGGGCGGAGCTGCGGCTGCCGCCGAGGGAAAGCGGCGTTTCCTCGGTGATTCGCAACCCTCGCCCTGCGCTGGGAAGGCAGAGCCTCCAATATTTGGGGTTTTTTGTTGTTGTTGTTGTCCTTGAAGTTCGATTCTAAATGTGTCGCCCATCGTTGGGTTTGGATGAGTTTATTCCTCGTGGGTGGTGGCAGGCGCGTGGCCGCTGTCCCGGTAGCTGCCGGTTCTTGGCGTGTGGAAATACTGGGTTTCGCTTCTCGTGGCTTCAGTGTGTTGAAGGCAGAGCTCGGACTGTGTTTTTCAAAATGAAAATAAATAAATAGAAATATTGGGCGTTTTGCCTACGTTCAGGTGTAGCTTAGTGTCCTCAGGATCTGGTTTCTGTTTGATCTGTTAGAGATGCTCTAAGGCTGAAATCCCGGGGATTGGGTCGCACTTGGTATGGATGTGCTGGAGCACTACAAAATGCCAGCGACTCGGGAAATGCCAGCTATCACAGTTAATGATCAGTGACTTTTACTGCGAGGAGATAGACTGAGCTGCGTCTGTGTGATGGCCTTTCCCTGTCACTGTTGGACTGTGCTTCAGGTGCAGGTCCCCAAACTTTGGGAGGACAGTGATGTGCAGAAGATAGAAACAAACTGTCACTGAATTCTCCTCCTCTGTCTGAGCACAGCCACTGATCCATGGTCTTCAGCGGATCAAATACCGGTTGGTAGCTTGTGGGGATGGGGTGCAGATGGCAAAGGAGGCTGTGCCTCAAGTGTCCCTGCTTTCCCTCCGTTCCCGGGTCATATTTGTTAATCTTGATGTCAGTGCCGTGCTGGTGCTGCTGGTGAAAAGCAGGTGACTGTCTGATGCTGCTCTGGAGAGGGTCTTGAAATCTCGAGTAGTTCATTCATAAAAGGCATCCAGAGGGATTTCTGCGGGATTCATACAGAATGATCATCTGGAAGGAAAGAAGCAGTCATTAGCAGATTGAAAGAGTAATTCTTTCTTTCTAATGCAGCTGTTAATAGGTTTCAAGTTGACTGCTTCAGTTGCTATAGATTTTTATCAGTGCTCTCTTCTTGGCACCTATTGATTTGTGTCTGTGTGGTGATAGTGAGCTCCAGGGGTGCACTCACTAATCTCAATCCTGGCTGTGTTTTCACGGTTTTAAATGAAGTTTTTAATTATGAGCTGAGCGGTTTCTGCGGTGCTGCCTCATCCTTGTGTGGGTTGTACACGTTTCAAGGCTCCAGTCTGACTAACTGCTGCTTTTTAGGCTCCTTTGTGCATCCCTGACTGTGGAATTTGAATGTAGCGTTGGTGTAGTCTGTTTCTGGGGAACTTGAGTGTAACATGCACAAATAATTGCCAGTTTTATGACGTGAATATACGTATATACATTTTTTTATATACTCATGCCTGTGTCTAAAGCTGGAACAGCTCAAGTGATGTTGGGGTAATGAGCACGACTTGCACATTCTGGGTTTCCTCTGTGCACTGAGGGTGTTTCTGTTGGCAGGGACCAGCCAGCACCTCACAGGGTGATGTTTTCTTTCCAGTATAAGAATTTTAGTCGATGTTTGAACCTAAATAAGACAGAGAGGCACCTCTTTGGAGGGAAATGTGCTCCATGGGAACAAGTCGGTTTTCTGGGTCTTAAACTGTTGGTGAGACCGGCTTTGCTTGGAGGGCCAGGGGAGTCTTTCCTGTGCTGAATTTGAAATAACTCACTCCAGGAATGGAAAATCCACATCAGAGGAGGCTGCTACTGAGAGATGGAACAGAGACAAGGCTGTTTGCAGCAAAGAGACTGAACCGGGTAACATCGGCCCTGGGAGGGCTCTCTCTCCTGCTAAGTCAGCTTTGTACTGTCAGTGAAGCCCAGCACTGTGTTAATTTGGGGTTTAAAAGGCTAATTTGCCTGAGTAGAAGCAAACCAGAAGTAAGTATAGATCTTCTCCTTCCTGCCCTGTTTCTGTAAGCTGGAGGAGCTTTTGTGAGACTGGAAAGCGTCGTCTCCCACTGAAGGTAAAAAGGGTTGGGATTGCTTCACACCTCACACCCTGGGGCTGTGGGTCTTGGAAGGTGCCCAAATTTTGTGGTCTATTATTGGCAAAATCCTGCTTTGTTATGTGGTATGATCTGCCATGGTATATAAAATGTTGCCCCAAGGAACTGTTCTCCATAATGTTTATCTTCAGTAGGATGTATCACTGAGGAAAAAATACTGTGTGAAGCTCATGTCTAAGCAAAGGCATTTTATGAGCGTGTTTCAAGAGACTTCTGGTGAAGTATGTGTCATCTGACCTTATATTTGAATTTCAGCCCACGATATGATGGTTACAGCATCAGTTTCCTGCTGTTTGGAAGTCTTACATGGGAACTTGCCCCTTCTCTTTAGTCTTTCTCAATGTGGGTGTTGCACTGGGGAGTTGTGGGCTGGGCAGTGGCACCTGGGCATTGAAGATTAAGAGAGGACGCCCAGTGTGGGAATATGCATGTGGAGCTCCTGTGCAGGAATCTTCCTGGGGGACCTACAATGGAATTGAACAGTTTTCCTTAGTCTGAGTCAGTGTTGGAGGCTCTGGACATAAATGACAGACAAATGCCCCAAGCGTTGCAGGAGCAGGGGCTGTGCTGGCTACTCAGATCCTTCAAGAGGCAAAAGGAGGAGAGGCCTAAGAGTCATTAGACTCTTGCTTCAGGAAGAAAAGGATACAAGAAGCTGAATGGGACAAGTCCTGTCTGTGATTTTCTCCATGGGATTTCAGTATTTTGTTGGTTTTTGGGTAAGACTGTGCCCTGCAGCACCAGAATCCCTTTCTTCCTGGAGGCAGCTGGACTGGCAGGTTTATTGATCTCCCGTGGAAGGGAGCCAGCTGTTTGAATTCTTCTCAGTCTTAGGAGTGTGCATTTGTTGCCAACAACTGCACCGGTCTTGACTACGGACTTTGTCCAAGAGAATTGTGTTCGTTCATCCCCTGTGCCCTTGCAGCTCCAGGAGTGTGGCTGGTGAAACTGGAGGCTGGAAGCCAAGTGCAGATGGTGAGCAGAGCTCTCCCCTGTGCCACTGCCAGTGCTGTGGGCTGTGGAAAATGCCACATCAAACCTCTGGTGTCCAGACACTCCTCAGAGCCAGGCACTTCATCTTTGTGATGTTTCCATGTCTCCAGGCTCTCCCCCCTCCCTTGTTTTGATGGCTGCGTGGGTGGTTTTCCTTCCTCGCCTCCTGCTGCGGCTGCAGACATGGCAAGGAGGAGAGAGGATCTCCAGAGTCAGAGTTCCATGTTACACAGACTTGCTGCTCTTTAGGGCTGGTTTTAGAGAGGAAAGGAGATTTTAGTTTATTCTTTCATTCACACACTTAAGGATGTGGGGGGGTTCATGTTTTTCTTGTATTGTTTTCTTGCTTGGGAAAGGGTTTAGGTCTTCTCCCCACCCACCAGGAAGTGGAGAGGAAAGTGGCCTGTGGTCAGGGGAGTGAACGTTTGCTCACAATTCCTCTCCTCTTTTCCCTCATAACCCAGTAAGGCACTGGTGGACTTGCTGGTGCTGCTGGGGATATACAGCCAGTGGCAAGAGCTTCCTATGTCATTCCAGGGGAGAAGAGCTCTGGAGAAGAGCAGCTGGAAACAAGCAGTATGTAACCACCAGCTCTTGTCCCTGCTCAATGACTCAGGGCTTTGGGAGGGCTGGTGAAGCCGCTTCATCCTGCTGAAGTGTGAATCCCAGGGAAGTAATACATGGAGAGACAGAGATTGTATGAAAAAAATTCTGTCTTGCATTGAAATCCCTCAAGGGTCTTTTTCCTCAGCTTATCACAACAAATGCAAATCTTTCCACCCTAAGATAGAATGAGCAGAGTCTGTGCAGTGTGTGTTTGTGTTGCTTGGCTGCTGTGAGGGTTCACGGAATCGGAGAATCGCTCAGGTTGGAACAAACCTCGAAGGTGCTGGGCCATAGCAGGAGGTGGCTCTGAGGGCAAACATCAGGGTGTCTCTGTGCAGGCAGGTGTGACCAGGGTGCATCACAAGTGTCCCTTGCCCTGCTGCCACGTGCAGGGTTCCCCGTTGCTGTCCAGGCCGATGTGTGTGGTCACACTGGTCACTGTGGAAGGCCCGAGCAGCGGCAGCAGGAACAGCTCATGAGCTTCCTTTGGCTGCCTGGCAGGGCAGCTCACGTGGGAAGAGAACACTGAGAGCAATCTTTGCTAAACAGTCTTGTAATGGGATGCAAGTTTAGGTAAACCCACATATTGGGGGGAAAATAAGCTGCATCTGTAGTTCTAAAAACAGTCTCCCTGTGTGTATTTGTTTTGGTGATACTCAGCTCATGCCGATAATAAACCATGGATGAAGACTGACTTGTTAGGCTTGGAACTGATTTGAAGCCCCTCTGCTGTGGAAACATAATATGCAAGAAGGACTTTTTTGGATACCCAGTGTTCACCAAACTGGATTTCAATCAAATGGTAGGAATTGTTCTCAATTAGAGCTCTCGGGGTGGAAGACAAAATCCGTAATGCAGGTCGAGCTCGGATGTATTCCATCTGCCTCCTGGGTTGTTTTTTCTAAAGTCATTGTTCCAAACTCTAGATAAGTCAAACATTTTTCTTAAAATATTGCATTCAATTTTTTAATGGAGCCAGAGGTTAAATTGGCTGCAGTTGTTGCAATAGTTTTAATATACCAAAATAGAAAACATTCTACTGTGCGTAAATAAAAGCAGTTTTCAGGAGAAAGATGGAAAATTGCACTTCCACAGTTAAGGCTGGGAAAAGCTTTTGGCTGAAAATTTGTATAGATTGTATATGTAAGTTGGACAGTGTTTATACTGAGGTGGTGCATCAGGATTATGTCTCTGCTTGGGGAGAAAAGGCAGATTTTGGGGAGAAGCTGGATGTTGTCAGCCTGGGTTGGCTTTTCTTGAACTCTGATCTGCAGCACTTTCTGAGATATGATCCACACAGTGTCATGTCAGGGCTAAGCACTTGGGGGCTTGAACTAAATATTTATAAAGTTGAGCAAGGAACTTTGCTTTTCCTGAGGCAATAAAGTTACACTCAGAAAATTCCTACGGAAGTCAGTGAATTGTCATGTGTGTTAAGGAGCAGAGGGTGCCAAAACCAAGAGTCTCTGCAAGGTTGTTCTTACTCCTCCCAGAAAAGAAGGAATTGGGGAGACAGGAGACAAATGGAGCTACACAAACACTGATAGAATTCAGCTGTTCAAGTTGAAAACAGAACTAAAATATTCCCCTGTATGTTCAAAAGAAGAACTAAGGATGTGTTGTTGCTGTAGCCAGGGGAGGTGAGCTCTGCCTTATGTCCCTGGGCTTTGTGCTCCCCAGCCCTGAAACTGCTGATCTCAGTTCCTGGCACTGATCAGAGGGCTGGAAACCTGAACCAAATCCCCAACTCATATCAATATTCTGCTATTCAAGAATGTTTCTGCTCAAACATGAACATTTGGTGTCAATGCCATTTGTTTAACCTCAGCTCTATTCAGGGGAGACCTTTGGTTTATGATTAAATTTAAAGTGCTTTTGTTGGTCAGATATTTAATCAAGCCCGAAAGAGTTTTAATTGTAATGTTTATCTACTATTATTTGTCCCAGAAGAAAAGCCTCCATCCAGAAGCACGTCCTTCCCAGGACAGCACCTCCCGCTCACCGTTCCGGCCATTTCCCGACATTCCAGAGGCAGGAGAGTGACTGAGCTTTAAGACCCCAGAAGGGTCAGCATCCAACTGGCCTGACTGACTTAGTGCTGTCCGGATACAGCTCAAGTTGTCTTTACATCCTGACTTGCAGCTCCTTCCTGGACTTACTTCCCCTGGGAGATGTGGATGGGCTGATTTATTTCTTTAATTAACTCTCTGAAGTGCAGCTTTACTGGGGCTGTTTCTGTGCCCCAATCAGCCTCTCTGGAAGTTCTAAAGGTGCTCGAGTGTAAAATGGTAACTGTTACCTGTTGTTTGATTGTTGGGGTGCTGGAGTGAGGAGAGGAGCCGGAGGCTGCTGCGCTTCACCGAGGATCTCAGGGAAATGTGGGAGCTGGGAGCTGCCTTCCAGTGCTGGACAAATGGATGTTATTCTTTGTTAGGCTTTTTCCCAGCAGATGCTTGGACAGAGGCAGAGCAGGGAGGAGAATCAATGCACTGTCAGAGGAGAAAGCTGAGCCTCACACCTGAGCTGCCTGGAGCATAAGAATGAGAGTGATCCCTTAATAGTGAATCCCTGGACTTCTAGAAAGTTTCAGACAAGCTTTGGCCAGGTTAAAAATCTTCTGTCATAACAAAACTGCTGTGGGATAAGAGGAAAGGATTATTTATTTTCTTTTTGACTTATATAATTAATTACACATCAGTTGCATAAAACAGATAGCAATCAAGATTTGGGAATGTATCAGCTGCTTTTGCAATATGCAGAAGTTACAAGGAGGTTCCCACAGAACTCTAAGCAATCCAGGTGCAGAAGTGTCTGCTGTAGCTGTTCCAGCTGGGAAACTGGGAAGAAACAGTCATTGTCCTGTGTAATCAGGTTTAAACTGCTAAAATACTGTTTAGCAAAGAGGTCTTGGAGCTGCACTAGGTAATTCTACAAAAATACCACATTCCATAAAAAGCAAATGAAATGTCAGGAATTCTTAGGATTGGAAAGGACAAAAGAAAACCCCACAAACCACTGTATAACNCTTAGGATTGGAAAGGACAAAAGAAAAAAAACCCACAAACCACTGTATAAAAGTGTGGTGAGTCTGTATCTTTAGTAGGCTGGAATTTTTGTTTTTATATGATATATAAAAGAAAAGGGAAGAAAGTAGGGTGAGGTGATCACTGTGGGAGGAACAACCCAATAAGGTGGAATTTGTGGATGATAAGGTAGAAGCTGTGGCTGCCACATCCCTGGAAGTGTTCAAGGCCAGGATAAGGCTTGGAGCAACCTGGGATAGTGGAAGGTGTCCCTGCCCATGGCAGGGGGTGGAACCAGATGAGTTTTAAGGTCCCTTCCAACTAGTCCATGATTCTGTTAATTCTGCAGTTGATAAAGAAAGAACTGAAAAAGTTTGAAATGTGATAACAGCAAATGAAGCATGGGAGAACAAACAGGGAGGGATTATTCATAAATTTCCCCAGTGGAACAACTGGGGTAGAACAAGTGAGAGTGGCAGGTGGCAGGTTCAGAATAAATGAAATACTTTGTTTGCCAACAGGGATTTAATGGAGAAACTCCCTGCCCGAGGACGTGGTGTGGAGCAGACAGTGCACAGGCTGGAGAAGCAGTGAGACAAATTAAGGAGAAAATCTGTTAAGGGCTGTTAAACATAATTACTACACCTCTGACTCAAAACTGTGCATTACTGGAGTCTGGGAAGAAAGCATGATGTGGTGTAGCTCTCTGTGCTCAGTCTGTTGGTGTGCCCTTCCCTGGGATCTGTGACCAGGGGAGACAGGATACAAGTGTTGGATTCAACCCAACAGAGCTTTCTTCTGTTCTTGGATGAAATTGGCTCTGCTCCCAAAATTATGTTAACAGTTTGCATTTAAAAAATTAATTCCATGTTGTCCAGGAAAAATGTGTGGTGTAAAGGAATGTATGTGTGTGTTTGGGATGTGCTGGTTTGGTTTTAATTTGGGGGTGATTATAGATACCTGGGATTGTAGAGGTATTAGAAGGCTCTGGACATTTTGGTGTAACCAGAAATGTAAACAGGTTCTTTCTCTGGTTTGTATTCAATGTGACTGAAATCTTCCCTCTCTGCTTTGCAAACTGTGAGGGGCTGTGAGAGACTGGAGATATAAGAGGAACTTTTAGCTGTGTTCATCTCTTTTATGTTGGAATCACAGAAGCAGAGAATCTCCTGAGCTGGAAGGGACACACAAGGATCATCAGTTCAACCCCTGGTCCTGCCCAGGACACCCCAACAATCCCCCCCTGTCCCTGAGAGTGTTGTCCAAACTCTCCTGGAGCTCTGGTAGCCTTGGGGCTGTGCCCCTGCCCTGAGGAGCCTGTTCAGTGCCAACCACCCTCTGGGGGAAGAACCTTTTCCTAATAAAACCAGAGCCTGGGGGGCAGCAGCAGTTAATGCCAGTTCTCTTGGTTTCCTGCGAACCACTGCAGGAGCTGAGGATGTTACAAATGTTGTGTGAAGCCATTTGTCATTCAGTAGCTGCTCAGAACTTTCTGTTGGGAGATAAACCTGAAATCTCAAGGTTTGGAGGCTGAGTAAGGCTTTGCACAGGGAAACCTCGCCATTAGCTCCTCTGTTTTACATGTAGGGAAGTGCCCTGTGGGATCTAGCTCGGGATTGGGATAGTGGGCATGGAACAAGCTCTGCCAGGTCACAGCCAGAGTCTTGTTTGCGTTGGCTGTGACCAGGAAAAGGTTTCCATTAATCAAAGGTGAAATGTCTCTGTTTTCCTGGGCTCTTGGGCAGACAGGGAGATGGAAATGGGAGCACAGAGGAGCAAACAGGGCTGTTCTTCATGTGTCTCAGCAGTTCTTACCTACAGAACAAGAGGAACAGCAGGGGATTCCAAGACCAATAGGATTTTGCAGATGCTGGCAAACATCACATTTAGGGGGTGAGTCCCTAAATGTTTAGGGAGGTGTATCAGACACCTCTCCTGCCTTAGGCATAAGTAAGAATCAACTGGAAAAGCCTGATGGAAACAGCAAAAAGGAAGCCTCTGGGAAAAATAATCATAGTTTTCACATAAAACCACATTTTTTGAGAGTAGTAGTTTCCAGGCAGGTTTAAACAGCACATCTGTATTCACCTCATGGGATCAGTCTCTGGCTATGCTTATGTCACTGGGAGTTTTGCCATGGACTACAGCAGGACAAGGTTTTATTCCTTAGGAAATACTTAATGCTGCTCATCCAAGACATTCCTGTGCACATATTGCAGATGTATTTGGCTGGAGCAGCAGCTGCAGAACAACTGGCAGAGTGGGAGAGGAGCAGAATAACCCCGTGAATGGATTAAAAATACATCCCAAAACATTCTCACTGGACATGGAGAGAAATGAAGTTCAAGTGGAGCTGATTTATGGACAATAGATGTTTGGGGTTTTTCCCTAGGCAGGAAATACAATATATGTGAACAGAAATACAGAGGGTCAGGTTTGCAAATTTCCTTGTTAGTGACCTGATAATCCTGATTAAGAACTGGAAATTCCACCCTGAGAAACAAGTCCCAGGGTTCTGGTGGCTCAGTCCATGGAACTTTGTGCTTGAGCACTGCTGCTCTGAATTTCTGTTCCCTTCCATCACAGTAAAATGTACCAGGAGGTCTCTGGGAGAGCCTCCCTTCACCCACAGAGGGCTGAGCTTTGCTGTGCCTGCTGTGGAAAGATCAAAGGAAATCCCTGAAGCTACCTTGGGGAATGTTCTTCCCAGGAATTTACACTTGTATAAACTGAGGAGAAGCTGGACAGGCATCTACATCTTCCACAGAATGATCTGGGACCAAAATTAGTCTTGGAAGGTGTCAGGAGATCCATCACCTCACAGGGCCAGCCACTGAGCATTAGGCTGAGACTGAAGAACACCAGGGGAATGAAGCTATTTTGGCTGCCTGCCCAGGCCTGGAGAACCCCATCCTACAGCAAATAAACAGCTGGGGGACTTAAACTTTTAAAAACTGAACTGCAGCATGTATTTCTCTTAGTTTCTCATCGGGGTGAGCACATGCTGGCTTGCACGGAGGCAGAAGGAAGCTTGTGGTTTAGAAATAACCCCCAGGCAGATTCCATGGTGACAAAAGGGATCTATAAAACTCAGAAGAGATGGGGGGGGTTGCAGAGTGGCTCCAGGTTGTGGCTCCAAGGCAAGGGCAGCACCTGGAATAGTGCCCTTGGGCTGGGATGAAGGTGGCACTTCCCTTTGGGATGCAGTGGGGGAGAACAGCTGGTTGATGGGAACGACCTTAATGAGTTGGAAAATGCTCCATTTTGTTAATTCCTATAAAGAGTGACTTTAAGGTGCCTCCTGAGAGGCCCTGAGAGCAAAGCCCCAGGCACTGGCCCTCCTGGCTATGACAAGAAGTTGGCCAACTCCTGTATTGCTTCAGCTGCCCAAAGCATCAGAAACTGCAGTGTGGTCTGTTCTTGTGAGAAGAATTTATCTCCCCCTCTTGAAGACACAGTTTCTGGAGTTACAATATTTTGTCCAAGTAAAATAAAGAAGGATCTTGGGCCTCCAGGGTGATTTGAACTTGAAATGTTACCTGGTTGGTCAGAAAACTGCTGCCCATCCACACTGTGCTCTGCTGAACCTTTCCACTCTCCAGGATGACTTTGGGATGCTGTGCTGTTTCAATACAGCCTGACTTTTCCTGGAAAGAACAGGAAAACTTGTATTGAATCCATAGCTTTTTCTCTTCCTTTGTATTATGATATTTATGTATTTTAGTTCAGGAAAAAAGCTTTGTTCTCTCCAAAAAAATTCATTGGTTTAGTTTTAGAATAGCAGTCAGCAGAAAGACTCCTTTGTTAAGTAATACCTGTGGCATGAGTCTTTCAGAGATAAAAAGCAACACACATCAGAAGCACCTGGATCCCTGAGGTCATGTTATATTTCTTTTTAAAGTAGTTTTTTATTTAAGGAATAAATGCCTGGCAGTATAAAGGCAGTGAAACAGCAATTAATGCTGTAAACTTTTAGTCTTGTCGGTTAATTTAGCTCTGTGTGCTAAACCATACAGGAAATAAACCTTCCTTTTATTGCAAACCACAGGGGCCTCCTGCAACACTGTCTGTGCTTTTAACTCCTTTTCTAACCAGAGTTAGAAAATTTACTCTCTGTGCCGTGCAGGGCCAGCAGAAATGCACAGACTCTGGAAAATAATTACAGGAGCAGCTGTTTCAATAAACAGCCTGAACTGCAGCCCTGGGGGTGTTATCTCAGGCTGGTTTCTCCAGGAAATATTATCCCAGTGCTGGGCAGATGTGGAGGGTGAAGTCTGAGGGGGCACCAAGGTGGCACCTGTGCAGTTTGTGCCAGTTTTCACAGGGTGTAGTCGCATGGACCTGTCCTGGAGTTTTCCATGAGGGTGAAGATAAAGGAGCAAGAGTTCTTCTGGCTCTCAGAAAGAGACTGCCTGAAAGAAAAACAGGTTCAAAACCTGACAACAGGGATGAGATCCAGACTTTCAGGACTTTTTAAAGCTCCTAGAACAAGCAGTCAGGTGGTCAGTGGCACCCTCGGTGTCTTTCCCCCTGTTTTTCTCAGGCACATTGAAAACTTGTGAGTATTTAGGAATATATCATGCTCCAGAGTTTTCTGTACTCGTGCTACTGAGCCTGATTATCATGCTGGAGATCATTCTTCTGTGTGGGGAATTGCTTTGTAGTCAGAGTGTAAAGCCTGGCTGTGGGGCTGCACTGTGGGGTTTGTACAAACAGCCAGAAATGATCCCTGAAAGTAAACAAGCAGTCATTTGAAAAAATAGTTATTCCTGCTGACTAACAGCTTAGGAAAGGAAGCTCTGAGAAGTGAAGGGAAAATTGTTCAAGGAGTGTGTGACAGAATTAGCCTGGACTGCAGGACTTTTGTTTTTTTTATTTCCACATAACAAAAGCTCCTCTTTCCCTGACTTGTGTCTCGAGTGAGAGAGTACAGGGAGATGCTGAGACTGTGGAGACACCAGGAATGCACTGAAAGGCTGTGCCAGGAGAAGGGGCTGTTGCTGGAGCTCCCTGTGCTCAGCCTCTCTCCCAGGTGCCCACTGAGCATCCCAGGCCTGAAGGAGAGGGTGAGCACAACTTCCCCTTCCATCATGGCTTTCCTGGCTGGCACTGCCTGGAAAAGGGGACATGGAGTGGTCTGGAAGAGCCCAAGTGCAGGCTGATGGCTGGGAATGCTCCCAGGTCCTGCCACTCTCCCCTCTGTACTGATCAGGAGTTGATAGTTTGATACCAGGCTTTGGGAGGAGTTTTCATTTAACCAAGCACAGAGTTTGGATGCTGTGAGACTTCCAGGGAAACGCAGCCTGCCAAGCTCCACGTCTGCTGCAGAAAACAACTGTGTGTAAGAAATGAAGAGCTCCTATTCTGCTGCTGCCTGTGCTTTGTTAGCGGATAACCGGGATAATGGAGCCTGTATTCCGCAGCAGGAAGCTCGCTCTGTGTTGGTTTTGGAGCAGACAAGCAGTTTTCAGGCTTGTGAATGGCAAATGCCACAAGATTGACTTAGAAAATTGCCAAGGGTCAGTTTATTTAGTGTTGTAATGGTGGTGTTTTCCTTTGGATGGTGCCAGTTCCGGGTGCCGTGATGGTTTGTGGACGGTGTCAGTGCACGTGGTTAAAGCTGTGGTTTCTGTACATCAGTGTTTCTTTACATCCTCACCTAAAGGAAGAGAAGGGGAAGGTCTGGAAGCTTCATTTTGCAACATACACTTATTCTGGGTAACTTCAGTAGTCCCAAAAAAACCTAAAAAAAATCCAGATCTGGGACTAGTTGCACACAAGTCCTTCCTGTTGGTGAGTGAAGCAAAGGCCTGAGGCAGGAATGGCCTGAGGCCATGGTTTGATCCATGATTTCAGTCCTTTTCGCTGCTGGGAGAGGCAGTGCCTCTCGTGGCTCTTTCTTCCCTTTCCTTGTGATGGCACGAGAATCCTCGTGTTGTGACTGGGAGAGCTTCCCCAGCTCTGACCTCCACGGAGCCCTGCCAGGGCTGGCACCGATCCCTGCTCTCTGTGACCAGGGACAGCACCCAGGAAGGGCTGGAGCTGTGTCAGGGCAGGGTCAGGGTGGATCTCAGCAAAAAGTTCTTCCCCCAGAGGGTGGTTGGCACTGACCAGGCTCCCCAGGGCAGTGGCACAGCCCCAAGGCTGCCAGAGCTCCAGGAACATTTGGACAACACTCTCAGGGACAGGGGGGTGGTTGGGGTGTCAGTGCAGGGCCAGGATTGGACTGGATGATCCTGGTGGGTCCCTTCTAGCTCAGGAGATTCTGTGCTTCATGATTCTAAGAGGTGAATCCATGCTCAGGGACAGCCTTTGGAGTTCATGGAAAAGGTCCATAACCCTGATTTATGTAGGTTGAATGTGCTCCCAGTGCCGAGCTTTGCTTCCCCCACAGTCTCTCCTACCTGGACCTGGCTCTGGAGCAGGTGAGGTTTGGGGGAAGCCTGGGCAGAGCTCCTGCAGGAGGGGGTCCCTTCTTTGGATGCTGGAGAGCTCTGGGTGTAGGAGCTTGGAGCTGCTGCCAGGCAGTGCCCAGAGACTCCCCAGAGGCTCAGGCTGCTTCCAGTGCAAAGTTCATCCTTAATCAAACACAGCTCCCTGTGGGGCTGTTTGCAGGGATCACATGGAGGGAGGGGAGACTCCTGCCGCTGCTCATGAAGGCACCCACAAGGATCATCCAGTCCAACTCCTGGTCCTGCCCAGGACACCCCAACAATCCCACCATGTCCAAACGCTCCTGGAGCTCCGGCAGCCATGGGGCCATGACCACTGCCCTGGGGAGCCTGGTCAGTGCCCAGCCACCTTTTCCTGGCAGCCAGAAGAGAGAAGGATTTTCTTCTGGGTTTGGTGCTTCAGTAGGAAAAGAGGTGTGGTTTCAGCTGACGCAGAACCATTTTCATGTACTGGAACAAAATGTGAAGTTTATTAAATGGTACTTTTACGCCCAGACTTCAGGCTTTGCCAATGATAAGATGTTTTGTGTTAGAATCCTGGTGGCACCACAATAGTCCTTGACAAGCAGGTGTTAAAGGATGAATGGATTCACCCACACAAAATCCCCCAGCACTTGGGCATTGTTTGTTAAGAGCAGAATTTGACTGAAGCTGTGATAATACATTGATCCTTAAGGTGCCTTCGTAGAAAGTAAACCTAAAACACATTAAAAAGTCATCAGGGCTTTGTTAGGCAGTGCTGCTGCTGCTATTTGCCAGAAGCTGGGGAGATATAAATAAGGAAATGTTACTTGTCCTCCTACTTGACTAATGGGTAAAGGAATCTGCTTTTGGCCACTGTGGGAGGAAAGTAGCTAAACAGACACTCGAGAGGATGCAGCAAGTGAGTTCTGACCTATTTATGGCCTTTTAGTATCTTGTTAGAATTTGGCTGTAGTAGAGCTGTGGTGGAATTGGCTGTACTATGTCTGGCACCAAATAGTGACACTCAAAACCCCTGCTCCAACATTAACTCAAACCTGTGTCCATTTAAATGAAAATACCAATAGTCTGAATACTCAAATCATGCAGCACTAACTGAGGTGATTTGCTTCTGGCAGCTTCTCATGTGACCATGCTCACAACATCATTAAAGCCTTGAGTTTTGGCAGCAGATGTCTGTCTGCTTTTGTAGGTCCAAATGACAAATATCCCAAACCTTTGTGTGATGTAACTGCAAAGAGTCTTTGGAATGCTGTTCCTGAGCAGTTGCTTTCCCTCCTCACCAGTCCCCTGATGGACTCTGCTCACACAGACCTCTGCCTTGCAGGGGTGTGACAGTGCTCACCTGGGTGGAAATCAGAGTCACAGGATCACTGAGGCTAGAAAAGACCTCCAGGATCATCCAGTCCAACGTGTTTCCAGTCCCCACCTTGTCCCCCAGCCCAGAGCACTGAGTGCCACGGCCAGTTGTTCCTTGGACACCTCCAGGGATGGGGACTCCAAACTTCCCTGGGCAGCAGTGCCAGGGCTGGACAACCCTTTCCAGGAAGAAATTTCTCCTGATGTCCAACCTGACCCTCCCCTGGCACAGCTTGAGGCCATTCCCTCTCCTCCTGTCCCTTGTTCCCTGGGAGCAGAGCCCGACCCCCCCCAGCTCCCCTCTCCTGTCAGGGAGTTGCAGAGCCAGAAGGTCCCCCCTGAGCCTCCTTTTCTCCAGGCTGAGCCCCCCCAGCTCCCTCAGCTGCTCCTGCTGCTCCAGCCCCTTCCCAGCTCCATTCCCTTCCCTGGACACATTCCTCTGGAAGGGCCCTTGGCTGCATTGAGAATCCTGATCCCCCCAGGACTTTAATCCATGGAGGTGACATAAACTTTCCTGTTTGGTTCTTCTGGTAGGAAAAAACTTGTTGAATGCACAAGGATCTTCAGACTTGGATTTTGTTGGTGTGGGATTTAGCAAGTTTTCAGGCCTTGGGTTATTGAATGAATGCTCTTACAATGGCATTGTAATCCATGAGAGAAGCTTTTCTTTTTGTTCTCATGAATCAGCTTTTTCATTTATGTAACTTTCTATGCTTTCTGGAGCAAGTCGTGGTCTTGTTTTGGGAAGTGCAGACTTTGTCCTTTGTTCCAGTTGTATTCCTGGCTTGTGCTCCAAAATCTGGCCAGTGGGGTGGTACCTTGGGCCTGGCTAAAGCCCCACTGCAGACTGACCACGTGCTTCCAGACGTGATGCAACCTCCAGGGTAAATTGCAAAAACCCTTTGGTGGCCTGGATTTTCCCCCACCCTGAGTGGTGGCCCCTTTGCATCCTTTCACACCAAGACTCTTTCCTGCTTTTACAAAGTGTCTCCCCAAACCACATGTGAGCAACAGGAACACGGTTGTTGCTCTCAGCGGGAGCTGGAGCCTGTTCCCTCCTGCCCCAGCTCTCGGGCTGGTGATGCTGATACAGCTTTTGGCTTGGTGGTAAAAACCATTCCCAAATAAACAAACTTTAAGCTGTTGAGGTGTAACCACATCAAACCAGGGCTGCTGTGGGGGATACATGTGGATATGCCACAGCCTTTCCCAAAGGCAGGCAGGGAGTACATATGGAACCCATCTGGATACTGCCTAATTTCTGGAATAAAAAAAAAAAAAAAAGAAGAGCAACACAAGTCCAGCATGAACTTTTGCAGCCTCTTGTGTGTGAGGTCAGGGAAGTTTATGGTGGTTTTGCTGTGTTTGTCCTCAGTCTCACTCCACACAGACCAGAAGCCAACATCGAGAGAGACAATGATGGCACTGCTATGCTTAAAATAGCCAGAACAAAGAAGTGCTTTGAGTTCTGTGATGATAATTACCCAGACCTAAAAATAGGCAGATGTTCTACCAGGCAGAGAGAAGGAGCAGTGAGACAGGAATTGCTGGGAGCACCTGGCAAAGCTCGGATCGGGCAGGTCATGGCTGGAGGCACCTCTGGGTTTCCCACCCTCTGATCACCATTCACAGTGGCACCACCAGAACTGGCACATTGGAATTTTAAGCTAATATGGGAGAGGGGGGGAATCTGCCTTGTTCATACAAAAAAACCCAGCAAAACCACTTAGACAAAAAATGGCTTCTGGAATATTAAAGTAAACCCAGGGAAAAGTCTGATGGAGGCCAGGGCAGAGGCTGCTCAGGGGGGTTTTGTCTTGGAAGGGGGGCCTCCTGCAGTGCTGGGGTGGAGAATAAGCTTAGGGGGCTGTCAGGAATCCCTGTCATTTAAATCCATGGCTGAGCTGTGCAACTCTTTAGCTCCTACAAATTATGTTGTACTGGGACATGAAATTCTAAACGTTTTGCAGCTCATTTGCAAGTCTGAGCTGCTGCCTGAGCAACCCAGGTGGGGAAGGCAAGATCATTGTAGGAATCAGTGAGAAATGTAAAAACCAAAGGAAAAGCCACAGTGTTTTTCACTCCACATTCCAAGCAGTGGCAGTGGATGGCAGCAGTTCTGGCCAGGCCCAGCAGCACAGGACACAGGAGGGCAGGTCCCAAAGCCGTGGCCAGAGCTCAGCCCAAGTTACTTGTCTTGGCAGCAGCTCCACATTCCTCGTGCTGCCCCATCCCTCCAAAAAAAGCCACTTCCTGAGGGTTCTCCCCTTGCTCCTGGCTGCCCATGGAGTTTGCTGAACATTTCTTACGCTGCACTTCTTCCATTTGCTGTTAAATTGCACCTGATCAATCTCACAAAGGCTCTGATGCCTTTAAAGAATGGACAGCTACAAGTCTGGCCACAAACAGTAGCATCACCTGGAGTTTAGACTTCACCTCTTGCACAAATGGTGAAGCAGCTTCTATGAAATCATCAGTGGCATAAAGTAAAACTGTTTTGAAGCTGTAGTTGCTTTTCCTTATCTAGAACTCAAAAAGCTGGAATAGGAAATGGCAAAAAAAAAACCTTTTAAAGCTGTTTTTGTCTTGAAACTGAATTGAGACGTGTATAAGATGTAGATCTGGTGGAAGGTGTGGCTCTGTGCTGGATCCTAGCTGTGAGGTTGGGAGAGCAGCTCAGGGCACATGTTCAGCAGGAGCTGGAGGCAATCGTGGAACTGTTAAGGTTGGAAAAGACCTTTGAGATCATCAACTCCAACCATCAGCGCAGCCCCACCGTGTTCACCACTAACCATGTCTCAGGTACCACATCCACATATTATATGAACACTTCCAGGGATGGTGACTCGTCACTTCCCTGGGCAGCCTGTTCCAATGCTTTGCAACCCTTTCCATGCAGAAATTTTCCCCAGTATCCAATCCAAACCTCCCCTGGTGCCAGGACTGCAGAGCCACAGCCGGCAAGTTTGTTTTGTGACCAAAACAGCAGCACTCAGACTGTAATCTCACTTGGGTTCCAGTAGTCCTTAAATAGATTTCCAAAACATGTCTATTGTCCCACAAGGGATTTATTTATAAACTGAAAAAATAACAAGACTTTAAAAAAACAACCCAAACCCCTTCTTGGCCGCCTGTGCAGACAAGACTGGTCTGTGTGTGTGCCTGGGTACAGCAAGGAGGTGGAAACTCCTGTGAAGTTCAGTTCAAGAAAGTATTTTAAAGAAGTGTTTCCCTGCAATTGGCTGGTGGGAGGAGAGGTTGGCTGTTGGACAGGCAGCACAATCCTGGCTGGAACTGAGGATGGAGTGTCCTGCAGCATCATGCCTGCCTGCTGTTTGTTATCTTATTCCAACTTTGGGGTTAAAACTCCCTTTTTGATGGACTGATTTGTTGGCAAACGTCACCTGTTTGTCCTCTTGGCAGCTCTGACGTGGTTCCTCTTGTGTTCCTGAGATCACTGATGGAAGTTAAGAGCAGTAAATTGCATTTTTGATGTGTATTCAAGTGAGGGACAGAACTTGTTCATGATTTTATACTCATTTTTATAATGTTCTTCCATGTCCATGCTCCACTGAAAGCTTAATGCTTCTTGTTTGGCTTCTAACTGGAAAGGAAGAGAATCTTGATACCCAGTGGTCACAGTGTGGTGCTGAGACTTCACTTAACCACAGCAACTATACATAAAACTATTTCTGTTTCTGGAATAGACAATGAAAGCCAAAACAAAGAGAAAATAGCTTTATTTGGTTAAATGCTCCTTTCAATATTACCTTGGGAACAGCAGCAAAAAGTTTCCATTGGTGGAGCCATTGTAGCTGTTTTTCTCCCAAGTGTGTTCAGGCCCAGAATCCAGGAGTGTGTTTCTGTTCCTGGGATGGGGGTAAAGGCACTTGTGAGCAAAACTGGCTTTCCCAAGGGTATCCTTGTTTCCCAGGCAGGGCAGTGGGGAGCACAGCAGGACTGAATTCTGCTCCCACCTCTTCTCCTTGATCCCTCTGGCTCCATCCCACTTCCACCTGGGATTCCTCCCGTCTCCATCCATCCATTTTGCTCATTCCCATCCCCTCCTGCCTGCAGGCTCTTCCTTTCCTTACAGCTCTGTGCCCACCCCTATCCTTGATTTCTGTGTTCTGCTGCTCTTGTGTCTCCAGAGTCCTCCTGACCCCCAGTGCCAGTCCCGAGGCTCTGGGCCCTGCTGGGCTCTGCAGTTCCTGGGCTGACTCTGTGCACATTCCCAGCTCTCCTCTGGTGCTCTGGGCCCTGCAAGATGTGTCAGGAGCACTCGGAATAAACAAGGATTTTTGTGTTTGCCAACTGCAGGGAGCTGCAGTTTAAAGGCCAACATCCCTTCAGACATGACAGTTGTTTACGTAGGACGAGGTGTGGGATCTGGAGAGGCACTGGCTGGTGTCCAGGCCTGGTCAGGCAACCAGGAGAGGATTTCTGGGAAGTGAGGGCTGTGTGTTGACAGGCGCATCCTGAAGGAAGGCTCCTCGCTCCTTCCCAAACATGGGCAACGGGAACCATCTTCCAGGCTGTCCTGAGGAGAACGTGTGCCCTTTCCAGTAAGACAAAACACCCTGAAGCGGCAGCAGGCGTCTCCTGCTCTATTTTCAGCCTTTCCCTCCCCGTGGTATTCCACTGCCTGGGATTAATGGAAGTTATCTAAATAAAATCCCATAAAATAACCCAATCTGGCAGCTCGGTGTCCGCTCTGCCCAGCGGTTGGGGCCATGTTTCTCTGGAGCATTTGTCACCTTGTCTGAGGAACTGGGAGGACATCCCAGCTTTTTTTTCCTCTGGCCAGAAAAGTAGGATTCAGACTAATACTCCTCATGCGTCAACACCAGCTCCTTGGTTTCCTGTAGAGTAATTCCTGTAGGGAATTACCTCCCTTGGCCACAGACGGCCTGAGAGCGACATGGAGACCAAACTTTCATGTTTGCCTTCCAGCAGTGCCTCTCCTAGCGGAAAAAATACATTTCCAGCTTTGCCAGCTCTTCAGAAACAAGGAGAGAGGGTTGTGATGGCCCTTTGGAGCCACAGTGCTGGATTTGGGATCTGGTTGTGCTTCCCAGAGTTGCAAAAACAACACGGAGGCTGTCCCAGTGTGAGGTGCTGTGTGAGGGGGTGTGGGTGGCTGGGAGACAATCCAAGAGTCAAAATGATTAAAAAAATAAAGGCACTTCTCAAGAGCTCAAAACGCTGATTACTGTCCACCACAGAGCTTGTTTGTCGTTGCAGAGTGTATAGTTTAATGGTTCATTAGATAAAAAGTTGGTTTTCTTTAATTTCTTAATAATCCTGGGACATCTCAAAATGTGTTCTCATTAAGCAGCAGATTTTGGACAAGTTACGGGACCAAAGACTATAGAAAATTAGTTGGATCTGTAATTTAGACATTGTAGGAAATCCTTAATTAAAATCTGATGGGTTTGGGGGAAAAAAATTTCCATTTGCTGCCAGGTCAGACTGGCAGAGGAGTTGTACAACTGGGAAGACCTTTCCCTTATTTTAGCCCTACAGAACAGTTCCTGAAGGAAGCGCTCGCTCTTCTTTCCCTCTGAGCTGCGGGAGAAAAGCTTCCCCTTCTCCTCCCTCCTGCTGCTGAGAAAGGCAGGGGGAGAAACCTCTTACCCTCTGGGCTGAGTCTGCTCAGAAATGTTTTTCTCTGCAGCCTCTCCATGAATTATTTCCTGGGGCGGTATTAATTCCTCCAGCTTTATTTATTTTTAGCCATGATGAAAATCAGCAACATCCTTCTGTTTGAGGGTGCTCGCACATGGAGTCCGGCGCTCCTGTGCCGCCACGGGAGGAGGAATTACACGTTGGCTTTGCAGCTCCCTGCTGGAGCTGGGGGCACTGAGAGAAGGATCAGTCCCTTTGTGCTACACCAAACTCTAGTTGAACCTGGCCATGGATAGAGCAGCTAAAGACTTCAGGGGACACCTGAAGATTCCCTCTTTGGGTTTGCCGGGCACTGCTCCCCAACCCACCCCCTTCCAGGGCAGCGCTTTCCCCCCTCTCCCACCTCAGCCCCCCGCTGTTCCCAGTCTGGATGGGTGCTGTGGGTCCGGATGGGTGCTGTGGGTCCAGATGGGTGCTGTGGGTCCGGATGGGTGCTGTGGGTGCAGGGCTGTGGAGCCGGGGCTCAGGCTCCATATTTGGCTCCGGGCTGGCTGTGCCCTGACCCCGGCGCTGCTCCGTGTTTTCCCGTGGCCGTATATGGAGCGGCTGCTCCGGGAGCTGGGGCTGACCTGAATTAGCACCAGTGCAGCATCTGTAGGAAATGTGGCTCTTGCGGCTCGGAGCTCGTTAGGTTAAAGCCAGGCCTTGGACTGGCTTTGGAATGAAGGGAGTAATTTGAAGAGAACAAAATTCCCATGAAATCCTGTTCTTTTTATTGTTTGCCAGGATGTGCATGGTTATAATTTCCTTTATGGTGGTAAAGTCATGCATAGGGAGAGCAGAGCATAAGCAGAACATCTCTGTGTGTGGAAGTCAGTAATTCAGAATGACAGTAGCAAAACCCACCTTCCCTGTGCAAAGCCAGCACAGTGTTTGCTGCACAGATCATGCTTTTCCCTTGGATGCTGTGTGAGTGCACAAGGACAAGCAGCATCAGGTGTGGGGCCTCAGCCAGCCTCCCTGACACCAGTGGGAATGGGAGTTGAGGGATCACAGCTCTCCAGGGACTGTACCTGCCTCTGCTGGCACCCAGACACCTGTGCAAAGAAACACGAGCCAAAATTGCCTTGGGATCTTACAGTTAATGGACTCTGTGAGATCTCTGTCCTGGCACCAAGGTGGACAAGAACCTGGACTCTGAGAAGGGGTTTCAGCCCCTGAAGGAATCAGGTTGTACCTCAAATGTGCCTCAGTGAACTCCACTGCACCTGTAAGAACAACATCGCCCCGAGTTAACAGCAAAGCCCAACCAGCGCAGCCTCTGCAGGGTCCTGCTCACACCTCTGCTTTCAGGGGGCACCTTTAGGGTTCCCAAAGGGACAGTGTCTTAGGCTTCAGCCTGTTCAGTTATGTAGGAGCCAAGTCAAAGCTCAGAACTGACTCTTTAAAGATACTTTTGGATTCTAAGAATTCTCTTACCACTTCCATTTTCAGCCTGTTTCGCACCCTCTGGTTTCTGTATCGAACCCTGCAACTGCAGGGAAGATTGTTTGACTGATTTTGTTTGCCTTCTCTCCTCCCCTTCCTCTTTTGTGACAGATTAAAAAGCAGCAACAAGATGTGTTAGGCTTCCTGGAGGCCAACAAAATCGAATTTGAGGAAAAGGATATCGCGGCCAACGAGGAGAATCGGAAATGGATGCGCGAGAACGTCCCCGAGGACAGTCGGCCCGCGAGCGGGAACCCCCTGCCCCCCCGGCTCTTCAACGACAGCCGCTACCTCGGGGTGAGGCTCCAGGGCCCCCTGCCCCATCCCACCCCTCTTCCTCACTGTCTCCCTGTCCCCATCCCACCCCTCCTCCTCGCTGCCACAGCCTGTGCTTCGCTGCTGTGACCAGCAAAGCAGGGCTTGGCCAGCTGTACCCCTGTGAAGGGTGTGGAAGGTGTCAGACATTTCCTCTCCTCTTGGGCTTTCAATAATACTTGATTCTTGAATATTCCAGTTCCACCATAAAAGGGGTTAAAATTTGGATCTCCTATTCAGATCCCACCTTGCAGTATATATAGAATTTTTTTGCCTTGTGTTTTTTTCCCCCCTCCTGCAACTCTGAAAGTTCAGAGGTTTTTTTAATTCTCATGATTGTGAACTAACACCTCACAGAAACTGGCCCTGTTGCACCAACCTTGTGTTCTGTAGCAAGTTCAGAGATCTGTTCTGCCCAGCTGTGGATCCCACATCATATAAAGTCATGTCTGCCATGATAATAAATCAGTTTTCTCCTTGGGATCAGCTCTGTGTGCTGCTGGCAAAAGGAAGGCTGCTGTGGTCCACTTGCTGCAGTGCCTTAGACAGATTAAAACTCATGTTGCAAACGCAAATCCTACTGGTAATTATTTTAATGCTTGATCAAAAGTAAGTTGCCCTGCAGTACTTGTACCCAGCAGGCTATGCTTGAATGATTATTAGATTAACTGTTAGTTTTATTTTTAAAACTTAATATGCTCTGAACAGAGCTCACAGTGTGCATTCCTCTGGCCCTTTTGAAGTCTGGTTCTGACCTGCAAAGTCTGTAAAGTCAGAACCCGCCAGTGCTGGACCTTTGTGAGGAGATTCTGTGGCTACTAAAAGCAATTACTCTTAATTGTGCCAGGAATTTTTCTTGCTTGTAATAGAAGCAGAACTTGAAGCAATATCCATAGTCAACTATTGTACCACTCAGCTCTCAAAATTTACTGACTGTGGTTGTGACATGGAAAAAGGTGGTTTTGGAATGAAAATGTGAGGACAAATGTTAGCACAGATGCATCTCATGCACCCCCACTGCACCCCAAGAGAGTTCTGAATACAGGATTCTGGGGAGGGGTAGAGGTTCTTCACACCAGTTCTTGCTGTGGGTTTATTTCATCAACAAAATTTTGCTCGATGTCACTTTGAACTTTCGAAGTTCGGTCAGTTTGTGTTGCTGCATTCGAGTTGCTCCAGTTCAGCTTCCAGGAAGGTAAAAGTTAATTCTGTGCCCAGAATTTGAACCTCTTTCTGTCTTTATCTGATTCCTCTCAAGCATGAACTTCCCTGTTTGTTCCATCTGATGCAGCACAACTGGCAGAGGAAAGAGCAAATTGACTTTCCTGGCCCGTGCACAGCAGAGGCTGGAACTGGGGATGCTGTGCAGGCTGGCAGGAGCCCTGCTCCTCGCTCCCAGGAATTCCTTTCCTGGGAGCTGCAGTGGAGCAGGCTGAAGGACTGTGCACCAGCAAGATAAACAAGCCCTTTGCTATCAAGCAGCCCCAGTCCTGTCAGTGGGAGGGCTTCAGGGAGGATTTACCATAATCATCCATATTTTTATCAAACTGGTACCCAAATGCTGCGTGTGCAAATGGAGCAATAATTTGCCATCCCTGATCTCCAGGCAGCTGGAATCCTCTGCTCCCTGTACTTTGTTCTGTTCCAGCTGCAGCAGTTGCTGTTCCTTAGGCTGTTCCCCACCAGCCAGCCAGGAATCCAGAGCAGTGTGTGCTGACTAGCAGCTCTCCCAGACTCCAGCCTGACACTGAGATGCTGCCTCTCCTTGGGCTCCCCAGCCAGGACTCCTGCATCAAACATTCCCCAGGAAAGCTGGAGGGGGCTGGTGCTGTGCCACAGTTCAAAATGGAGAGCAGGGAAGTCACAGGGCAGATGTGTGTGAGTTCAGAAGTTAGAGTGAGGGGATTCTGAGGTAACTAGGACAACAGTAGGCTTGCACAAACCACCTGCCTTGGTTGGGGTTTGGCATTTCTTCCTTTATTTAGTTGTTTTTACCCTGATTTCCCTGTGTGTGTGTTTAGGGCACCTGTAGTGCCCTGTGAGTACAAGGAACAGTGCCCTCCTTTGCCTTCACTTGCACAGACCAGTCCTGAGTGGGAAGCAAGATGGGAGAGGTGTACTCTGAGTGTAAAGGTTTCAGTTGAACTTCTAACAGGTTTAAGAGCTGGAGTCCCCAGCTGCACAGTTGCCATCACTAATCAGGAGTCAGCATTGACATCTGGGGACAGCAGGGGTTGTGATGACAAGGTCCAGGTTCAGCCTCTCTGCAGGAGGGACATCCACACCAGACCCAGTCACAGTGGCCTGGGTATGGAGTCTGTCCCTCAGGGAAAGGCTGGAGCACCTCACAGCAACATCTTGTTGGGACAGAGAGAAATTCCCAGCTTGTCCCTTTCCACCAGAGCAGTTGGTGTGGTGTTGGTGCCAAGGACACCTCCCTGAGGTGACACTGCATTTTGCGTTCGGCCACACGAAGCAGTTTGCTTGGTGAGAGTTGGGTGACACCCCAAGCTGAGCTGAGATCATTTCTGACAATTCATTCTTGTATCTTTGTCCCCCTCCCTGACTCCCCTGGTGCAGGATTACGAGGCTTTCTTCGAGGCGCGGGAGAACAACGCGGTTTATGCGTTTCTAGGCTTGACTGCACCCCCTGGTTCAAAGGTAGGTGAACCTTCTAGTGAGCCCCAATCTGTATCTTAGACCTTGTTCCTCTCTGCCCATAGTAGGGTGTGTTACATGTGCTGTAACCCAATCAACCTGTGAGATATTCAGTCTCCAGAGGCTTTCAGGCTTCAGCTTCAAATGACCAGTTAATATTTGCACTGAGGAATGCATGAGAAACTAGATAAAAAAATTGTCACAAAATCAAAGAATATTTTCAGTTCAGTGAAAAAATTTAATTCATGTGACATTTTGATGAGATTTTTGTATTAGAAAATCCCTTGAAACCAGAGTCACTGTTTCTGAAATAACATGGTCCTGCTTCAGAGTAATTTTTTCCTCCAGCTTGTTATCCAAGACTTGTTTTCCTTTGCCAATTACAAACTGGGCTGCTGCTTTGCAGATGCAATGGGCTGGAATTCTCCTTTTGATTTTGATAGGATAAGACAAGCCTGCTTTATACGTTTCACTTGACAGCAGCAGGATCCTCCAGGTCACTTCCAGCGTTCTTGTTCCAATGGATAAACACGCCGCTTCCTTTCAGCTTTACTCAAGTACGAGTCGAAGGTTGTGTTGTGCACATCACCAAGAGACCTAATTTTAAGGGTGGATGGTGACCCATCAGCAGTGAGATCTGCAGGTTGTGGGCCAGACTGAAGCCAGTTTTGGGAGCCAGATTAATTTCCAGCAGTAGCTCCACTGATGGGAATGGTGCAAGGAGGAAAAGCTGCCTCGTGCAGAGAGCAAAGCCTGGGATCTGTGCCCCAGCATCACACACTGCCCGATTCACACAGGGCTTCACATTCCCAGGGCCATAGTCCTGGGAATCTGGGGGAAGTTCCTTGGAACAGCTGCACAGCAGAGCGTGCAGGATGGAGCCAAGAGGGAGGAAGCAGCCCTGAGACTGGGGGATGCAGGGAAGCTCGTGCCCTACCCCTGGGAAGTGCAGCGGTACCGGAGAGCAGCTGCTGCCATAACAAATCAGGTCACCTGTCTCTGTAAGGTGCGTGAGCAGCGCTGCTCCCCGGCCCTGCTGGCTGCCAGAGCACACAGCAGGGTGGCAGTGCTCTGACACTGTCCTAAGGGATGCTCCAATTCCGCCCTCACCTAAGGAAAAGGGGAATTTGAAACAGGAGACAACTGTGCTCTGCTTAATTTCCATGTAGCGTTGGGCTGAGGGTGATAAATAACCTTTGCAGAAGTGACCTTGTACCCCCTGCATCCTGTTCTTGGGATGACTTTGGGAATCCCTCCCACAATTAGGATGTACAGTCAAACTGATTTCCTGCTGCTGAGGAGGAGACAAGGATGTGTAGGTTCTGAAATTGAAATTTACTGTGTAGCTGGGTGAAGCTTGGATACAATGCTGTAGGGAATGGCTTTGCATCTGCATAAACTGGAAGGAGTCTGGGATCAGCCTGTGTGTGATTGGAAGGAGGGTCTTGGCAGGAAACCTCCATTCAATGCCATTGTGAGATATTTGGGAAGTTGGTTGACTCTGAACACAAAGGTTTCATATAAATGCTAAACAGGAATGGCTCAGAAGTGAGCATGGAAAATCCAAGTAATTGTTTCCTGAGCCCTGATGATTTGGTTTGTGATTTGGGCACTGAGAGCCCAATTGGATCTACAAACCCTGGGAAAGGCTGCCATTGAATTGATCTTAAATATCCCTTTTTTGGTTTTTAAGGGTGAGGAATTTGTGAATTAAAGGCTATGCTTAATTATTTCTTTATCAAGGATTTAAGGACTGAGGGGATGCTTAGTGAGGGGCCTTGAGGGAGAAGTAAGGAAAGTATGAGAGAGGGACAGTGTCAAACCTGGAAAGCTGAGCCTCTCCCAGTAACCTGCAGGACCACACCCAAGGAAATGGAGTTTGACCTTCCAGAAAAATAGGTCAGCAGGTTCTTTGAGTTACTTGTACCCACCTTCCTGGGAAGGACGGAAATGCCAGGAATCCTCTCCAGCTCTCCACTGCCTGTTCTGAAGAGGAGTCCTTGTCTTGCAAAAAAAACCCAAAAAAAAAGAGTGAGGTGTCACTATTGCAGTGCCCAGGATGGGTAAAGGAGCTGTTACAAAGCCAAGGGAACTGATCCTCTTTCTTACCATTCAAAGAAACACTTGTCTTTCAGAAAGTATCAAACACTCTGCTTTTTTCCGGGCTGTGTAGTTCTTTTTGATCTTCCCCATATTCTTCACCTGCCTTTTGTGCCCCAGAGGCACTGGGTGTCCTTGCAGGAGCAGGGGGTGCCTGGTGCCATCCTGGTGCACGGCCAGCGGAGCAGAGCACACTCCTGGAGCACTCCCACAGCCCCAGTTCAAAGGCAGGATGAGGGCAGGCAGCCAGGAAAACCACAGTGATCCACCACCTCCAGAATAAAGGAGATCTGTGTGGGACTTCCTGCAGACTGGGCTCACCCACTGGGTCCCCTCTCTTGAAAATCTTATGGACTTCTTGGGAATTGTTTAGCAGTGCTGGCTCATGGTAACAATGGCATTGTTGAGTGTGTTAGTTCAGTGCAGTCACAAAAGCAAACAGCTCCATTACATAAAGGTTGAGTTTGGCAGATGTTGAACTTTGTCCTTGCAAATAAACCAGGCTGTCCCCACTGAGGTGCTGCACTGAGGGCACTGGGACTCGAGTTCTCTTTGTAGGCCATGTTGCTGCTAACAGGTCATTAAATTAATCTGCAGTCAAAAGTACACTTGGAGAAACCACCCAGAAGGAAATTCCTTCTGTATTTCTCCTGTTGCCATTCCGTTCCCATTTGTGATCACTTTAAAAAGGCTGAAAGACACCTGAAAAATGCAGGTTATTGTTTTATAATGTTCCTTCTGATCATACTGAGGAAGTCCTAATAATACATGCAATTCTCTTTTGCTGTTTCAGGAAGCTGAAGCACTGGCCAAGCAGCAAGCGTGAACTTCAACTGCCTTAAATGTCTGTAAAGGGAATTTCCACAGCTTTTTATAAAATAGTCCAACTGTCTCTGCTTCAAGAAATGTAGATGTGATTTCTAACATTGATTGGTGCTTGCAGCATTCACTGTGCATAACCCAAACTGAACACAAGTGGAGAGGGGAACTCGAGGTGGGGGAGCAGGAGTGGGTTGGGATGGGTTGGAGGCTGAGGAAGCCCAAGCAATCAGACATGAATGATTTCACTTGGTTTAAACTGTCCTAGCAATTCGTCCATTTTGTGGAAACTTAAAGAAACTATTTTAGTACTAAAAATGCAGGTGGGTTTTACCCAGAGATCCAACTATTTAAACAGCAGCTAAAACCTCGTCAGATACTAAATTCAGTGCCTGAGTTGCCTCAAAACCGTTACTGAATTACACAGTAATTTTTCAGTGTCTTTCCTGGTTTCAGATGGAGTTGTAGGTGGTACTGTGTAGTATAACCATTGTAGTTGCTTTGGAAAGTTGTGTTTGTTCTTTTGTAGAACGGATATTTAAGATTTGCATTGTTACACACTGTACAGATGATAAAAACCCAACAAAGCTGTGTATTTCTCATTGAAGTGATCCGTGTGGGCTCCTTTAACAAAAAGGGCTGTGGGCCATGGACACAAGTCCCTCACAGCTGCCTAAGCACGAGCGATGACACGTCTGGGGGCAAGACTCAGTGTTGCAAACAAGCCAAAACGGCCAGAAATGGCACTTCCTTACCTGTGTAAGGGTGAAAGCCTTTAATGTATTTCTCTACAAAAATACCAGTTCACACTGCTTAGAGCATTAAACATCTCACTGCATGTTCAAATAGCCACTAGGTTCCTATAGTATTTTTTCAAACAAGGAAATAAATGTTTGAATAGGAAAAACTATTATAATTAAGCAAGACTTTTTTTTTTTTAAGGTTTAAAAAACTTCTTTTCTCCACTGTTATTGCCATATCACGAAGTTATTACAGGAGTTGCAGATCTATCAAAGTGTCTTGTACTGGTGAATTTACCATGTGCAATATTAACCTGTGTGTTCTCCCAGTGGTTCAGGAAGGAGCCTGTTATTCCTGGCCATATTTTTAATACCTGATTTATCTTTTTGGGAGCCTGGGAGACAGTTTGAAGCTTGTGCTTACAAAAGCACCACAGTACCACAAGGCAGAGGGATGGAGGGATTTTGCCTTACCTTAAAGAAAACACACACAATTGTGCTTTTTTATTAACAGGAATTACTGAAATCCTGTGAAATTTAAGATGTCTTGGAAATAAAAGTCTGGTTATATTTTAAATCCAGCATCAGATTTTTCTTGTTTACTATGATTTCATCTTTCTGAACGAGGTGATTTTTCTTTCTTAATATTGGCTTAAACTTTCTCTGTGACTAAACTGGTCAGGTTTTTGGGAACTATGGAATACTAAGTAAGTGGGATTTGACACACAAGTTCCTGTACCCACCCCAGCTTGCTGTGTTTTCCTGTGCAAGTTTGCTGAATTACAGCCATTACTTTGGAGAAGCTGTAATTAAAACTCACTGCCAAATTCTGTCAGTTCAGCGACCCAAAACATTCAGAAACGAGGTCAATCTCTGTCCCAATGGTCAAGAAAATTGCCAAGTTTAAGAAAGCAAAGTCACTCCCCTCGTCTGTCCCCCCCCTGCCATATGGGAGCGTTCAAACTGTATCAGCATTCCTAAGCCAGCTCTGGGAGCCAGGCTGAATTATTCCTTTGTCTGGGGAACAAGGCACCAACACAAACTGCAAATACCGAAAATCTCTTTGTGGTGTGTGTAAAACTTGAGTTTTTTGATACAGATCTCTTGCATGACTTTAAGAGTGCCAGGAATCTGTTACCTCTGTGCTGTAGTTCTGTTTCCATGGGTGCAAGAACTGAATTTGTTCCTTTCTTTCTTATTTTTTCCTCTGTAGAGGGCAGGCATTGAGGATTTAAGCTGTATATTAACCATTCCTGTATCATTCCAATAAAATTGTTTTAGAAACCTTTCTCACACCATTGGCTTCTTTGCATGTTTTGTTCACAGTTTGAAGTTTTAGGTTGGAAGAAGAGGCGTTTTCAGATGAAAATTGTGCTTTTTAAAAGTTCAGGATTCGTACAATGTGAACATCATTAATCCACTGCTGCTGTGGGTGAATCTGCTGGCTTGGATCTCTCACCTGTTGCAACAAATGGGGTTTACTTACTAAATGGGATTTAACTTCAGATACACCTCCCAAAAATTGTCTGTAAGGTTTGAGGTTTTTCCCTTATTAACTCATTTCCCACTCGCTCCCCAAGGCAGGCACAAGTTGGAAGCAGCCAAGGCAGCAGCTGCATCCCAAGCCCAGAGAGCTCTCCCAACCCTCTCCCTGCTCTTTTACGAACTGTAATTAATTAGCTTTATGCTGCTCACAGCAGGGAACTGTGGTATTTAATATTTGTGTTGCCACAGAGCAGTGCAGGAAAAATTTTAAACTAAAACTGTTATTTTTACCTTCCCTGCTTGCCTGGTACATCAGCAGGTACCTCCCCAGCTGGACATGCTCAAGTGTTGCACCACCTGGAAGATCTGCAGAGCTACAGGAATCCCATTCTCAGCTCTAAACTGCCCTGGGATTTGCCCAAATCCCAGACTTCAGTTCACATCCTCTGGAGGAAACCAATAACCTGATTTTTTAAGGAGTTTTGTGATTTTTATGGGATCAGCTTCTTTCTGTGTGAACAACACAGTGGGAACTCTCAGTCACAATGATGCCTTTCCAAGGTGATTATTGCTTGTCTCTCACACTTGCCCTTCTTTAGTGTCTTAAAAATGGTCTATAAGATGGGAAAAGGGCTTTGGATGCCATTTCTAAAATGCAATGAATCCCATTTCCTTCCCCTGTGTATCCACTTCTCTTGTACAACCCAACAACAAAAAAAATCACTGGTTTTCTTCTTTGTTTATAAAACGTCTTAAAAACCCAATTGTTGCTCATTAATGTAAAGCTCAATACAAATAGTTTTCCAAAATCTGTTTGGAAACCCAGCTCCATGTGTGCATACAATGTGTCCTTCACTTGCTGTTCAGGTTCCAAAAGTGGTGTGCTGTGATAATAAACTTTTCTACCAATTCCTGTGGGATTTCATTCATTTCTCATTTCATATCCTCAATCTCTATGCCATGCAAAGTCCTGATTATATCCTCAGCTTGCGTTTCACCTATTTCATGGAAGGGTTTGGGTTCCACCTGTTCTGTACCTACACATAATAATCCACTCGACAAATCATATCTTTTATTGTTTTTATTTCCTGCAGAAATACGCTGTGATTTATCCATATTACATGGTCTTGGTAGAATGTTTTAGATTGAAAAGTTCACTATGAAAATTTTGAAGCTTATCATTAAAAATTTGGACTGGGTAAACTTTTGGAAATGCCAAAGGATTCTGAAAGTCAAAGTGATGAAGTAGAAATTCCTGTGTTACTACGGGAGGGTTACAGGTGTTGCTGTGAGTACTGAGTGTTCAAAATCCAGATATTTAGTACAAAATACATTTATTTAGGGTGTTGTAGTCATGATACATCAAAATTAGTCGTGCATATATTGTAATAGTAATACACAGTAATTCCTTACATATGTTAATTATATATAATATACACACCATACAGCAATATATAATTCCTTATATATGTCAATTATATATAATATATATATACACACACGATATAGCAATATATAATATTTCTTTATAGTAATTCCTTCTCTAACAAGTCGGCTTATTGAAGATACGAGCAGGAACTTGGCGATTTCCTCATTTTAAGTCGCTTGGTGCTTCAAAATCCCTAAATAAAAGGAAACCAGCACATCATTAATACAACGTGAGCAGCACCAGAACTCCCAAGTCCTTTCAGAGCCCTTTCCCCAGCACACAGCGCAGGTTGTGTTCATACAACCCGAAGTTTTCAGATACACGTGTTAGAACCGGGATCACCGATGGAACCCACGAGCTCCAGGTCCGGCCCGGCCCCGCCGGGAGGGGCCGCAATGGCGCCCGCGCCCCCTCAGTGCCGCCGCCGCGCGCCGTTGCTGCGGCAACCGGCAGCCACTCAGCGGCCGGGGCGGACCTGCCCCGCCTTCCCATTGGGCGAGACCGCCGTCCGTCAGCGTGAATCCCCGCCCCCTCAGCTACTTAAGCCTCGGGCGCTGCGGCAGCTGCCGGGGGTGATGGTGGGATGGCGGTGTTGTGTGAGGGGAGCGGACCCCGGCCCTTCCACAGCTTTACGCCGTACTCGCCTCTGCCCGCCGTGCATGGGGCCCTCCCCATGCCCTCTGGTCGCTGCTGTGTGGGGAAACCGGGCGTTTTTCTATTAATAAAGCTCTGCCCTGTGTGAGCAGTGTGGGGCTGAGCTCACCGAAGGGTGGGCAGGGGCTGCTCTGCGAGGGGTGTTTGAGGGCTCGGTTGGGCTGTTCGGGGAAGTGCTGGCAATTTAAATCCAAACGAAAGGACTTGCGGCAGCTGTGCTTGGAAAAAACAAACAAACAACAAAACAAAATAGTCAGTGTCTATTTCATGTTTATTCGTGTAAAATACACAGGCTGTACTGAGACAGAGGACTTTGCTTACGTGTAGCCATTGTAATACAAGTGTATGTGGTAACATGCTGTAGTATTTATCTTATGCATGTATACATATGTCTGTTTCATATATTCCATGGATGTTGAAAGCTGTAGTAATTTTTTTACCTCTGTATTCTGACATCCTTGCCTTGCTGTTTCTCCCAACTGTGCTCATCTTTTGAAATAACTGGTTCTGATTTTTTTTTTGTCAATAAAAGGGCATTTCTTTTTGATAGAATTGATAGAAATGCATTGATTTACTCGGATGTTGGTGCATTTAACACCTGAATCCCAGAATATTTTGAGTTGGAAGGGACCTTGCAGCCCATCTTGTTCCACCCCCTGCCATGGCAGGGACACCTTCACTAGACCAGGTTGCTGAGTACAACTGAAATAGGAGGTGATTTGGTTTTAATCATGCAAGATGAATTATCTGACTTGATTTCTTTGTCTCTATTACTTTTGTGTTTTGTTGAAACAGCTGCACAAAAATTCCAGCTGCAGCTGGCACTCATTACAAGCTCAGCGAGGTTTTAAACTACTTGGAATTTGAACCACCCTGGTTCCTGCCCCCCAAGACTCTGAGCAGTGGCTCTGCTGAAGTCCCAACCACACCATCTGTGTGGAAGTTAGTAATGTAAAATGATTAAATATGAAGTAATTTTAAACAGTTTTAAATGGGAAATGACTATTATATAAATTCGGTGGGAATAAAAATAGCTGTAATTCTGCCTCCACAAAAAGTGGGGTCTTTTTTGAAATATGGGTGAGAAGGAAGGAAGAGGAGTAATTTTGGAGACTCCCTTGGACCTAAATGGACAGAGTTACTTCAGACCTTACATTAAATAATTTCTAAGGCACAACATGGCTTCCCACTGCCAGAGGGCAGGGTTAGAGGGAATATTGGGAAGGAATTCTTGGCTGTGAGGGTGGGGAGGCCCTGGCACAGGTTGCCCAGAGAAGCTGTGGCTGCCCCTGAATCCCTGGAAGTGTCCAGGGCCAGGTTGGACAGGGCTTGGAGCAACCTGGGCTAGTGGAAGGTGTCCCTGCCCATGGCAGGGGGTGGGACTGGATGAGCTTTAAGGTCCCTTCCAACCTAAACCGTCCTGTATGAACGTTATTTTACTACCAAAGCATATTATGTGATGGGTTACAATCAAGGTTATCTTTACACTCCAGCTTTATTTTATATTTGTGTTTTGCCCTTGCCATTAAATGGTGTCTTTTTAAGACCTTTTGTCTAGTACTTGGGTGAGATTCAGCTTCTGATTTATTGGGGTTTTTTTTGTCTTCTGAGAAAAAGGAACTTTAGAAAAGGCATCAACAGACAACTGTGCAGACTGTGTATGGACTGGATCTTGTGCTGAGCAGTGGGATGGCTCAGTGCTTGAGCTCAGCTTCAGCTTGAAAAGGACACACTAAAACCACCAGGGAGGAACCTCAGACGTGCCATTGAGCCAGAGGCAAATTTTGAGCCCAGAAAAAGTGTGTTTGGTCAAACAGCAACATGATTGTCCACAGCTGTCCCATGGCTGTTGCTTTCACAGAATCTCATATTTGTGTGTTATAAACACAGGGTATTTCATCAAAATCTTGATGACATGAAGTTGTCAAATTCTTTCCCATCAGCAGGACGTCACAGGAGTCTAAATTTAGCCGTGTCTCCGAAGGGGAAGTGGTGTGAATAACACAGTAAGTCAGCTGGGTGATGGAGCAACGCTCCACTCCTGTCAATGGACATGTTTGGTGGAATTTGGTTCCCTTTTTGACCAGCACAGCCCCTCTGATCCCTCCCTGTGCCCTATTATGGCAGTCCCAGCTCACTGGCATCACACCGTGGTCGGAAATATCTCAGCCCAGTTTCCAACATCCTCCTTGAGGCTGGTCCTCCCTCTGTGTTCAAACCCAATGCCCTTTCCCGCTGGGATCACTTCTGTTTTTACAGGAACAAAAAGTGGGGAAGTGCAACATGTGTGTGTCAGGCCCTTTGCATACAGCCAGCAGTGAAGGAGGAGAGGAGTATGTAAGAGTCTGTCCTCCCCCAGCAGCTGGAGTGGGACAGCTCTGGGCTCAGGGAAATCACCTCAGACCCCACTGGGCTTGGTAAGTTGGGCTTTTTGTGCCTTGCTTTTTCCCTTATGCTTCGTCCCAGGATGCAGGAGCCACTTATTTCATTTGGAACAGAGCAGGTTTTTTTAAGATTACTCTATTTTAGCTCTACATGAGCATTTTCAAAGCAATAAACCAAAGTTTATTAGCAGAGAAGGTGCTGGGTACCTGGAGGTCTTACAGACCAGGGTAAGGACCTGGTTACACTTCCTGTGAGGAATGCAGCATTCCAAATTCCAGTGCCTTCAGCAAGACTGAAATTGCCAAGTACTCTCCTCTCTTTGGCAAATGGTTTCCTAAGTGCCTGAAGTGCTTAAGAATGTGTTGTCCAGTTTTTTGCATATGTAAATGATTCTGTAGATAACAGATGTGCTGATGTAGCCAAGTGTGCTGCCTTTGCTGTCTGCTTTGGCCTCAGAATTCCAGGGTTCCCTTCAGCTCCAGGGAGGGATTTGTGGCAGTCAAGCTAAAACAACCCCCCAAAATAAAAAAAACACCATTTCAAACCATGAGCACGCTATGAGGGTGTGAATACACTTGAATTATGCAGACATTCGAAAGATATTTTAAGGACAGAATGATTTTCTTGTGTTCATCCTTCCCATCCCTCCACAAGGAGAGTGGTGAGGATCTTCTTGGTGGGTTCATGTCTGACTTTAAAGGTGAAGATTCCCATTGATTTTAACAGTAGGTGAATTGAAAAGGAATGATAAGGAATCATTAATTGTAGATTATTTTGAGGCCCTTTTCACTACTTATCACTTCACTATTGGGGAAGACAAATTAACTGTGTCTATTAAATTCATCACTAAGAGGGACTCTAAACACCCCTGTCCACGTGAGCTGCATTTTGGGTGCAGCTTTATCATACTTGCAGACCTCTCAGCATCTTTTGAAACTCCTTGGTACCTCACAGGAGGGCTCAGGTCAGAAACAACCTCCAAATCTGAATTTTCCCTTTATATTTCCTTCCTGTGTCACTTCTTTAGCTCATAGAAATTGTTGTGTTTTGATGGAAAACATTGGTTTGCAACTGCTGATGGTGACACAGACAACTAAGATGAATTTGCTGATTTTTACAGACCTGGGAACAGAATGGATGTTACAGATGAAAAGCTGTTTAATACCCTCCCTTTATCTTCAGAATGATTTTTGTGGGCATGGTAAAGAAGTTAAAAGAGGAAAATCATGTAGTTTAATTTGCTAAAACTAAATACTCTTGAGAAAAAATAAAGAGAAAAATAACAGTATTTATAAAATGTGTTATTATTATTATTATTATTATTATTATTATCATTTTCTGC